>AP025059.1:23005866-23017270 GCA_036186865.1 Eustoma russellianum
TTATGGTATGACTTTGGTATTGTATTTGCCATGTGGTGCACGAAATTTTGAAGTGTTTGAAGTGTATATTGGCAGGCCAACTTTGTATGGTAAGTATATGACGCGTCGGTGACGGTTCGATAGTCATTTGATGTGGCGATTTTCGGTTTACGAACTTTTGACGTGTCGATATATTTTTGGAAGTTTGATGAAATGGAATATATGACTTGGAATATCTTGGATATGCATATACTTAAAAAGATGATGTGCATGTAGTTGCTTGACGTTGACGTACGTGGATGACGTGTCAATGAAATGTCGGGATGGAAGAACATAGCTTGTTGTCTTGAGATAAGAAATATATATATATATATATATATATATATATATATATATATGTGTGTGTGTGTGTGTGTGTGTGTGTGTGTGTGTGTGTGTGTGTGTGTGTGTGTAAATTTATATGCCGTGTGTGTATCCATGAAGTGTGGAGAAGAACTTTCCATGTTGAGATTTGTTAAAGAATAAGCATTTTCAAATATCTCCTTAAGCACTTCATTTAATGAACTAGTTTAGTTCATCTCCTTAAGCACTTCATTTAATTACCTTCATTTAATGAATTAGTTTAGTTCATTTAACATGGCACCTAAAAATAGTGTAAACACAACAAATGTTTGCCATATGATTTAAACCTTAACGCTTCATGGAACGTTAGTCCAACAATGATATATAAAACATATAAAGCATATTTATCATATACGCATGTCGTATAACATTTAAATCATGCATTTCGAAATCACACAACATTTAAATTATAAATTTTGAAATCATTCAAACCCCGATGTCTCAATAGTGCAGACATAACAGCTAGCTGTCTAAAAATTCATGCAACTGTCACTGGAGATGATTTGCTCTCATCCATATCGTTTAACAAACTCTTAAGCCTTTGACACTGATTAGGTGTTAGCATGGGAGGTTGGTACACTTGATTCACTTGATAAGATTATGAGGACTCCAATTCACAAATTGCCACTTTTGTCATGTTCACCTGACCCCTAGGTTTTGATCTGGCGGAAGTCCATGCTTCTTGTAACATATTTTAACCATGTGTCTCACCATACCACGGTGAGTACACTATTATGGACGCCTAAAGGAGTCCTGAAATAATGTGTCATCTCCTTTTCAATAACCACCTCTCTGAGGTATGTTTACATATGCTTTAGAAGCAACAATGTTCCCACCAACAATATTCACAATTAACGCAGCTGGAGAAAGATCCTTGAACAATTGTATTCATAATCTTCTTCTTATAATTGAGAGCAATTGAAAATGCATTACCTATATCAGACAAGGGAAATATGACAAATACTTGGGATTTTACATGTTCAAATTTTTCATTCACAGCTTTTGATGAACTTAATCATATAATCGCTCACAATAAATTCATAGGCCATTCTCGGCCTTTAACATTTTTGATGAAAAAAGTCTCGATCTCACAATTGCAGCCGTGACAGTTACACTTAGGCATATAACTCAAAGTCAACATTTCTTCCCCAGTATTTTAATTTTTTAAGGTTATCCATTCACACTCAAAGGATTTTGTCTAATAGCATAAAAATCTTCGAGCAAATTCGAAAGCATGAAAGGATCACCATTAGCGTACCTGAGTGTGAGATCATTCCATACTTCGTAATGTAACACCTAAGCTTTCCTATGTGTCATGCTTCATAACTATTCATATGCTGATTTGTCCAATTAGTTGAAGTTGGTTGAGATCACCTGTTGTTCCATCTTGCAAGTCATAAGCTACACTGGATAGCTTCCCATCACCAGTTGAATTCTGCAGCTATCTGTGGAGCTTAGTTGCCGCCTCAGCCTTTTTGCAAATTGCTTCAACGTGTGCACTTCCCAGCTAGGAAATATGAAAAATATTGTAATTTTAATAAGAAATTTTATTAAAATTTCACAAATATGGTATGTTTTAGGAAAATTCAAAAGTAGGTAAGATGTAATTTTAAATTACGCCTTCGAGACACCTCTAAGGAGCCATTCGTCTTGTTGTCTTTCAGCAAAACTATTTTTGTCCTAAGTCGTCATTCTGAACAGCATCTTAGCTATCCACAACGTCATTTCGGATGGCGTTTTAAGCTATTTTTGTCTTGTTATGTGTAATCTATTATCATGCAATACCTAATCACAATGATAACTCATGAAAAATTATCTTGAATTTCATCTTAAAATTTTCACATACTAACTATTAGTTTCAATATTGAACAACTAATGATCAACAATGAGTTACGCATATATACAACAAAAAAAAATCGTTACAATAATTTGAACTAACAAAACTATTTTTGCAATCGATACTTATATTATGCAAAAATACAAAAATAATTATGATAATCATGAATCATCTAATGATGCTTGCCTAGATGTCCACCCGTACAGAATGGTGGATATGCCTAATCTGTTCTTCACGTCAAGGAGATCCAGTAGGCCGTTTTCGACGTTTGAGAGCTCTGGTAGGTCTGAGCGGTAAAGGTATCGACATGCACATTGCCTATGACGGGAGATGTGATGGCTCTCTACCCGTCATCCTGATGATGATGAGATATTGCACCAAGCGATTCAAGTGATCTGAACATGGCGGCCTCATCTATATGACCAGGCCTTAGACCAGATACATCTGTAAGACCATATAATGCTGCAATAAAACATGTATTGTTATAATAATATTAGTAAGTTATAATGTGTATGAGAAATTATTCATATAATAATGTTACAAACATTTCATCTATGTCGGATGCAACCTCCTCGTAGAACGCATGTCTCCCCTGCACAGCTGGTGTGTGGAAAGTGTCACAACCTGAAGGACCTGCATGTTTGTGTACCATAGGCTAAGTCTTAGTGATCTCATATTGTGGCACGTAGCTGCCGTGGTCCGCTGCATTGCTAGATCAGCCGGTGGATGGTCTACATATTCTTTGAACCCATCATAGTAAAAACTATCAATACCGATCTGAAGAAAGGTGGTATAATCTGCTGACTGCACTGCTTGCACCACACACCCTAAATGAGCCCCTTATAACATTTAATGCTAGCATTGGTATAGTTTAACATATCAAATAACACTTTTTTAAATGTTAAAATAACAACAAACGTACCATGCGACGTAAATCAACTGATGAACCACAAAATCCAGCATCGCCAATGTGCTGAACACGACGATGACCAAGTACGGTGAGAGTACGGGATTTATGCCATAAGAGTATTGTGACTCATGCGCCATGTAGCCAGTGTAGAGATGCCCTTCCACGGTACTGTTATAGCGTGCATCCCACTTGGCCAGATATTGCTCGATCTGAGACGTATATTCTACCCCCGCAACCCGTCTCTAACGGTGATGCGCTATATGCTGTATCAACAGTAGCAGTAACTCCCTGTGCCAAAACAAACCGCCTCATTGCCTAATTAAGTAAATACAACTCAACTATCTCCCGCAGAGTGAGCAGCACCTGAGCATGCCATAGCTCCGATCTCTCTTGACGAATACTCAGCACGGCGACAATGATCTCGCCGATGTAAGGCTACCATATGAAATCACTCTCCACTATGTTGTCCAGCAGATCACGCATCGCATCAACAACGTATCTGGTGACCTGTCTAAAATCAAGTTTCTTGAGCCACCAGATTGCACGAGCTGTATCAGAAGGAGGAGGAGCAACCGTAGGAGGTACAGCAGGTAGTAGGACATGACAAAATGCAGGTAATCTCTTCTATATCCTGTAATGCAGGAGGTGGATCGATCCTGAGACCTCGTGTGCAGCATAATGCATAGTGGCATCAGATAGGCTGCAGTAGAGGCACACAAGCACTAAGCTGACCCAGGAAGAAGTCGTAGCCAACTGAATTGCGACTTGCACAGTTTCCCTAGAATCCTGAGGCGCATGAGTATAACCTAACAATATCGCACACATATCCCGACATCCTTCCATTTTGTACCTACGCTTTGTCCTAGTAAGAGGCACACCATCAATGCACAAGCAAAAGGGAATCCCTACGTCCTGTATTGCCACGATCACTTTACCTATGAGCAGATGAAATGTGTGTCTCTTGCCTCCACTTCTCAAAGAAGCCGTGATCAATCTGTGATCAATCCTGATCCTACTACAAATCACCACTCTTCACAATCCTAACATTTAAAAATGCAGTATACACCTGAAGGGATGTCCAAAGGCTCCCTCTACACTTCCGTCCTACGTAAATGATCCAATGTCTTATAGGCATCACTACCCTTAAGGAAGAGTGTCCTATGCTTTTCTTGGAAAGTAAACAAATCATCAACCTCATATTCAGCTCCTCCATCAATATTGCATCATCAACACTATTATTAGTCATGCAAAATAGTTACATATTAAAAAGATATCGAGTTATAATTAAGTCAACAACATTGACATAATAAAAACGATAACAACTACAATTAGCGTTCAGGGTTACTTTAAGGTTAAGGTTAGGGTAGGGTTGGGGTTGGAGTTGGGGCTGTGTTATGATTAGGGTTAAGGTTAGGGGTTAGGGTTTATGGTTAGGGTTAGAGTTAAGGTTTAGTTTAAGGTTAGGGTTTATGGTTAGGGTTAGAGTTAAGGTTAGAGTTTAAGGTTAGGGTTTAAGGTTAGGGTTTATGGTTAGGGTTAGAGTTAAGGTTAGAGTTTAGGGTTATGGTTAGCCATACAGTTAATGAGACAACACAATTAATGAGATAACACACAAAACATAACAATTTTCATGCAATAAATAATATGAATAGTATAATAATGTAACAACAACGTATTATTAATAGTAATAAATAACGTGACAACAACATATTAATAATAGCAATAATATAATAATAGCAACAACATATAATATCAAATTTAAAACTAATAAAGTTAGAAACTTTTATAGCTTGTTCGGTGGTTGCTCGTCGTAGATCACGTGCCTGCCAAATGGTGCTGCTCAGCTGCGAATAAGATGCAAAAAAATTTTGATTTCTACACAAATAGAAGAGAGAAACGAAATGTGCACCTGAGATGGAGAAGAAATATGCGCCTTCTTTTATAGTGGCGTCTTAGGCACCTAAGACGTCATTCTGAAGGACATCTAAGACACCTTAAGCGTCATTCAAAATGCCCCCTTAAAGTGAGTGATTTTGTACCTTCAAAACAGTTTTGCTCTAAAACGTCATTTAAAATGACATCTTAGAGCATTTTGGGCGTCATTTAAAATAGCGCCTTACTTGTTTTTATATTTTCATATTTTTTATTAATAAAATTTCTCGATATTTTTCGACTCCCCTGAGCTACTTCCGCTGCTGCTCTACTCTGCTTCCTCTGTTCCAACGTCCTGTATTATGAGATTTCTCGGCTTCTTTATTTAATACAGAGTTATTTTTTGTCTTGGGATGTCAGTTCTCTGTCATGATATACTCCCTTTTCTGCCCTTTTCATGTGAGGCCGTGTTTTGCATAATCAGGGACCATGATCAAGATATATTACAGCTTTGTGTTAAAGAAAAAAACGAACTATAACTTACTCGACACTGCAAAAAAAGGGAAAAAAAGAAATAACAATACTCGCCATTGGACGATGGGGTGCAGGCCTTGCCTAGAAGAATATGCTGAATGTAATTGCTACTTAAAGCAACAATTTGGTAATATTTAATACAACACATGGATTTCCCAGTGTCTGCAAAGTAATCTCTTGATATCTAAAGTAGAATTTCACGTGGAACATCACTGCAATCTTGAGCGAAACCCTAGATTCATGGAGGAGCCAAACACCAGTCGGAGCACCGAGGAAGATGACCTTTTACACTGAAGTGTCAAGAAGCACAAAAGGTCAGCATCCGGAGATCTGGATACATCTGGAAAGGAAAGGGATGGAACACCAGTGGCATGGGTCGATATTCTATCTACGGCTAGTGACTGGTCTGAAAACTATCCATACCGGTGAAGAGGAAGACGACGACACCATTTTGGAGATGTTGGAGGGCTATGAAGATGCGACGCTGGATGAATCGATGGTGGGGGAAACAGGCCGCCTCACAATGGAGGTGTCACTTGACCGTTGCAAATAACTATGGAAATCCTGGCGCAGAGCTCTAATAGTTAAGGTCTTCGGTAAGTCTTTCACTTTCCGCATCCTAGAACGACGATTGAATGATCTATGGGGAATGGGTGACTCGGTAGAAATTATTGATTTAGACAAGGGCTTCTTCGTGGTGCGTTTCTACTCTGCAATACAGTACCAATTCGCCCTAGAAAATGGCCCATGGATGATTCAAGGGCATTATATCACGGTGATAAAGTGGAAACCATTCTTCTCCACTGAGCAGGATATAATTGACAAGACAGTGACCTGGGTTCACTTCCCCAATCTCCCACTAGAATTTTTTGATGTGGACATCCTGTTAGAAACGGGGTACCTATTGGGCAGAGCAGTGAAGGTGGACACCACTACTATGAAGGTGGAAAGAGGTCGGTATGCCCGGGTATGCGTTCAAATCGATCTCTGCCAACAGCTTGCCTCACGAATCAAACTGAATGGCAAGCTATTCAATGTGGAATATGATGTCCTGAACTTGATTTGCTTATGTGGTACCTATGGCCACTCAACCGAGGACTGTGGCAAGCAGAACTCATCCAGAGCAGAGGAGGGATCGGCAACTGTAACCACAGGGGATGGCTCTACGGACCAGGAACCTTTTGGTCCATGGATGATTGCCTCAAACAGGAGGAGGAGGACTATCCAACCTCGGACTATAGGAGAGACACAAAATGCGGGTAAACAAGGTATGGGAAGCTTCAACAGACATGGGATCTCTACAAACATGGAGAATCCGACATGGCCCAACAATGGTGGCCAAAGGGGGTCTAGATTCAATCCACTAACTCCTGATTTTGACCTGGGGTTTACGGAAGATGTTGAAGAGGATGTATTTGGGAAGTTAGACGGATTGATTGACAACGGACCGTCAGTGGAATTCCATTCAACCTCGAGAGAACACAGAACCAGGAAGAACAATAGCCAGAAAAATGGTATACAAATCAAGGAACAACCTCGAGTAAGGGTACAATTCAAGAATAACAATGGTGAAGGCTTAGGGGGTACAGTATCAGCCAGTGATGTTCAAGGTGTGCAGCGGCTGGGCACTGCTAGGCCTTCCCTACGGGGAAGAGGGGGAGCAGGAAGAAGAGGTGGGGGAAATTTCACCTCCCGCAGCCTAAGGGACATCACCAATAATGGGGTCAACATAGCTAGGCCAACAGATCTGTCCTTTCTGAACCAAACAGAATGGCCGGGGCTACCGAATAGAAAGGGAGAGGCAACAAACACCAACAATATGGAGCACATTAAATCAGATCCCCCTGATTGCGGCGGAGGTGGGGATGGCATAGAAAGTGAGAAGCGAATGGAAACATGGTATGCGCAAGCTAGGATGGAGGACACGAGGGTGGTTTAAGACATTGAAGAAACTCCCTCTAAACAATGAAAGTACTAGCGTGGAATTGTAGGGGTTCAGCTTCTCCTGAAAGCCAAGATGAGCTTAGTGACCTAGTCAAAGTACACGATCCGGAAATTCTTTTCTAATGCGAAACTCGCACCCCAGGTAAGCAGGCTAGAACGTTACTCTCCCTTCAAATTTACGGACCTTGCGGTGGTTGAAGCGTGCGGCTTTGCGGGAGGCTTGTGGTGCTTATGGAACAAGGCTGTTTTGGATATTAAGGTGATAGGACACACTGCACAAATGCTGAATTTGGGCATTAAAACATGCAGGGCAAATTGTATCCTATCTCTTGTCTATGCCTCGCCGATTGCAACAATTCGTGATTCTTTCTGTGATTATGTGAGCAAATGAGTAGTCGCTTGAATTTACCTTGGTGCCTTATTGAGGACTTCAATCAAGTGATCAAGCAAGATGACAAGATGGGAGAGCGCCGGTAAAGGGATATGCTGCCAATAGAATGCGGATGATGTTTGATCATTGTAACTTGATGGAGGTAGAATTCTCTGGCCCTCGGTTTACCTGGTCTAACAAACAAAGGGGAAGCTTTCTTATACAACAAATGTTAGATCAATGTTGGTGTAATGAAAAATGGCTCCAAACCTTCCCTGACTCGACCGTCCAACACATCCCATGTATCAATTCAGACCACAGTCCACTGCTACTCAAGACGGGGCAATATCCGAACTCATGTAAATCAAATTCCTCATTCAGATTTGAAGCAGCTTGGATGGAGCACTCTGGTTTCGAAGAGCTGACGAGTACTGCTTGGGATGACAGTCCGGGGAGATTCATTGAAACGTTGGCAGCTTTTAAGGAAAAAGTGGTACGGTGGAGACACGAGGTATATGGCAGCCTCAGGGACAAAAAGCAGCGTTGCATTGCACGATTAGCAGGCATCCAGAGAGAGACGTCCATAAGACCCTCTCGGTACCTAGCACGGCTGGAGAGGACCCTCACCAATGAGTATAACGCACTAGCCAGAATGGAGGCGATTTATTGGCAGCAAAGATCTAAGCTCAGATGGACAACCGAAGGGGAGGGGAATACCAGGTTGTTTCACAAGGCCATGGGAAACGCAAGGAAGAAGGTACGAATAGCAGCCCTTAAAAATGACCAAGATATATGGGTACAAGATGAACTAAGACTCCAACAGATGGTGTGTGGGTACTATTTTGATCTGTACGAAAAAGGGCCAACCAATATTAGGAGTGACTGGATGTGGACATTTCCACCACTTTCCCACAGCGAGAAACGGAGCCTTAACCATGCTCCAACGCTTAGGGAAGTCTAGGATGCACTATTCCATATGAGGCCGTACAAAGCGGCAGGACCCGACGGCATGACACCGATCTTTTACCAAAAAAACTGGGATAAGGTAAAGAATTCGGTTACCTCCTTTGTCTTAGACGCCTTCAGAAAGAGGTGTTTCCCTCCCTCGATGAACTTGTCTTTCATTACCCTTGTGCCTAAGGTTCCACACCCAGAGTCGGTGACCCAATTTCGCCCCATTGGATTGATCAATGTCGTGACGAAGCTCATCTCCAAGGTAGTGGGAAATCGACTGAAAGGTATAATCCCTAACCTTATCTCACAAAGCCAATGTGCATTCATTCCCGGGAGACAGGCATCGCAGAATATCATTATTGCACAAGAATTGCTCCACACCATGAGACGCAAAACGGGAAAGAAGGGAATGATGGTTCTAAAGGTGGACCTGGAGAAGGCATATGACCGGGTCAGCTGGCCGTTCATGTGCAAGGTCCTGCAATCCGTGGGGTTCAGCTCATCCTTGGTGGAACTAATCATGTTCACCATCTCATCCGCCCGTATGGATGTTATATGGAATGGACAGGTGTTACAACCTATCACACCCTCACGGGGAATAACAAGGGGATCCACTGGCCCCATATCTTTTCTTGTTGTGTATGGACGTGCTTAGCCAACTCATCACCCATGCTGTTAACATGGGAACATGGAAACCGTGTAAAGCTTCAAAGAAGGGACCGGCGATTTCTCATATTTTCTTTTCCTACGACCTACTATTATTTGGTGAGGCAACCGTGGAACAAGCTATACTTATGGAATCAATTTTGGTGGAGTTCTGTAAGCTATCGGGCCAAAAGGTGAGTTTAAGGAAATCGATGATACACACTTCACAAAATACTCCGATGGAGGTGAGACAGGCTTTGGGATGCACACTGCAGGTACAACTCGTGGACAATATGGGAAACTATCTGGGTATGCCTCTCTTACATAGTAAATTAACTTCAACAACTTATTCGTTCCTGGTGGAAAATATTCGTAGCAGGCTTGCAGCATGGAAGGCGAAGGTCTTATCGCAGGCGGCACGCACGATTCTCATTAAATCAGTCCTATCTACACTACCATGTTATGTGATGCAGACAGCCAGGATTCCTCTATCTATTATTACCGAAATGGAAAAACATATCAGGAGCTTCTTCTGGGATGAGATGGATGGGGCCAATATTTACACTATCTTTCATGGGATAGTCTTTGCCAACCGAAACTTTGTGGTGGCCTAGGTATCCGAAGGCTCCATAAGATGAACTTGGCTATGCTAGCCAAACTTGGGTGGCAGCTCCTAACTCAAGAAAAACCCTTATGGGTTTGTGTCCTGGTCGCGAAGTATGGCTCTCCCATCATAAAAATCACTATGCAAAATGCCTCCTTCACATGGAAGAGCATTAGAAGCAGTAGACATATACTTGCAGCAGGTCTTGAGCAGCCATTGTACCCGGATGCACTGCAGGGTACTGGACGCTCCTCTGTTCGATGGAAGGATCATCAATCAGGTAGATTCACGGTTGCCAGCGCCTACCAGGTACAGACATCGACCACACAAGCTGCTTCTAACTAAGCTTGGCATCGCATCTGGAGAATGAAAGGTCCACTGCGGCTGAATTTCTTCATCTGGCGACTGCGGCATAACGCGCTGCCAACGATGCATTTCCTATCCCGGCGCCACCTATTGCCTAAGAGGAAATGTATATTATGTGACCAACCTGGGGATAACCCACTCCACGATCCATGTGACTGTGAGCGGCCGTCGAGGGTGTGGAGGGGGATCATCGACTGTCGCAAGCGAAGAACGTTCTGGGGACTGCATGACTATGAACAACGGGTCAACATTAACCTTACTGACAGTTACGGACAGGAGTACACGGTGAATGGGTGGAGACACGTATTCAGGGAGATTGCACACGAGATTTGGTTTTGACGCAACCAACTGTTGCATAAGAAGGTGGACTGCATCTTCCCTTCGAAGATCTTTTTGCAGGAGGCATTATGTAGGGCACATGATTTACAGTTTGCTTTTGGTTTAGATCCCTTGTACAGCAGGCCGTAGCTTGTTTTTTTTTTTGATGATGTAAATAGTTTTTGCAGTTAATGAAATGAAATCGATCCTTTTCCGAGAAAAAGTAATCTCTCGATTTTCTTTTTTTTTGTTTGAACCATTTTGAAGAAGGGACGGTACTCAAGGCTAAGGCAGAGTGGTTTCCTCATGTCCTTGGAAACTTGTATCATAGAAAGTGTTATATTTTGAAATTATTTTCAGTGTTAATGGCACATCGTGTATTTAGAGATGAGAATTTTGATTAACTTTACTGTTAGAAAATTCGATAATGAAAGGGTGTTGGCTTGCTTGTGGTTTGGCATTAACCTTTTGACAATTTGAAGACGTGAATTCTAATTGTCAAAACTCATGAACTCCCAAAACAAATGTAAACACTGAAAAAAAAAAAAAGAACTGGTTGATGAGAATTTGTTTGGATGTTTGTTGCTTCTCATTGGTGACGTGTTAGTGCACTTGTTGAAGAAAGAAAAAGGTTGAACAATTACTATGCAAGAGGAAAAAAAATATATT
>AP025059.1:23017280-23062753 GCA_036186865.1 Eustoma russellianum
ATAGAACATGAATAGTAACAAAGATAGTTTGACTTTTAAATTATGATAGTCAAACTAGAAAAATATTTTTAAGATAGAGAAAAGAAGTAATTATTAGTCTGATATAAGAATGGATGTAAAAAAAAGGGGGGAATAATCAATGCCATATTCCTAATACGCGCCGGAAATTTATAATTATTTCTATCATCAGGAATCTCTTTAATTAATTCTGCATGACAGACAAGAAAAAGTTATAGAATTATCAATAATTCGATGTCGTTTTGTATAGTTAGCCAAACCAAAAGCCGTTTAATTGTCCGCCCTCTAATGCTGATTCGCACGAAAAATTAAGAGGGATGTTGGATTCATTTAATAAATCACTAAATAAGACCGTTAAATCGAATCACTGGCAAAGTAACAAAAATACAGAATTTTACCTTGCTCCATTTTTGATGTTGATCTGTCCACCACGTATGCTCCTGCTGTTGATGAATTTGACGTGATCCAAGGATTCACGATCTCCCACCAATTATTGATGTATCCTTTGAACAGATTCAACAATTCACTGATTCAACGATGGAGAGGCTACGCACTGTGGGCTTTATAAAAAAAGGTTGACACTCCCTCTCCCTACACCTCTATGGCCGACAGTTACACTGTCAGTATGTGAGGAGGTGAAGAGCCTCCTCCTTTATATAGAGAGAGAATAGGGAGAATCATGATGGGAATAGAATTCATAATTGTGTCTGAGACCAAGCTCTCTTCCTTTATGGATGAGTGCTTTTCTCATCTCAAACGCCTAAGAATATACTTTGATGAGGGAGTGGGTTCTCCCCCCACCTGTACCAGAGGCCCCTTAGCCAGGTGGGATGTAAATCGAGGGATGTGCTCCACCGGCAGCCCTGCAAAGGGAGAGGACACACGAGACTCAGCCAGTCCAGAGGCAACCCTTGTAATATTTCAACAAGGATTGTCTCCACACGGACTCGAACTCGGGACGTCGGGGTTCTAGCCCCAATCACCTTTGCCACTTACCACTGGACTATGCCCCTGGGGGCCCTAAGAATATACTTGATGTTATCAAGTGTTCTTTATCCACTATTAAATATTATTTAATATTTAATAATAAATATTATTATCTAATATTTAATATTAAATATTATTTAATATTTAATATTATGTACCAACATTTATTTACTAGCCACCATGTGGGTCGTCGCCTTGGGGACAAGACGTCGTACACTTTATGGTCGTTGCAGTTTGAGCCCATCCATCGCGGTCTTTGACCACATGACCTTCTATATATTCGGGTTTCCATTTTAGACCATACTATACATCCACGAACATACCTGATGATCAATTAACGTGTGGATGTTTTTACACAATAATTAATATTATTACGTGACATATGTGATGTATAAAATTATCATACATAACATCTACCTTATGGTGTATACTTAATCAACGTGCTATGCATTACACGTATCTCGAAATAATCTCAACAATCTTCCACTTGGACTATATATGCTTCTTAAAGATTTTATGTCACTCTTTTGAGCTCCTTTACTGAATGTCCTTAGTGTGTCTTTACTTTTCTGGTCCGTCAGCAAATGTTAGCAAAAGGCTTAAGCCGTACGTCTCCACATTGAATTAGTGACTTGTCCCTCCTAAATCATAATACTAACATTGCACTGAATAACATGGATGCTGAAATAGATATGTAGTGTGGAATTAATATGCTAGGTGATCATACATATTTAATTCCAACTTGGCTCTAACTTAGCGAGATTAATAGAATTCAGAATGTATGCCGTAACTACTTAATGTACTTTACTTTTGCAGAAAACTTTAATACAATTGAAATGTACATTATACTGTTTGTCTTAAATAATCAACTTTTTTGAGCATAAGAAAACATAAACCTCTCACACTTCCACTAGGATAAAAACATCCTTAACCGGATTAAGACCCATACGGCTAACATGCTTGTGAAACACTACGGGTTCCACGGCCTTAGTCAAAGGATCAGCCACCATGGAGCCTGTACTAATATGTTCAATTCTGATCAGACCACTATGAACTTTTCTTTAACAGCCAGATTCTTCATCTTTGTATATTTCGCTTTTGATGAACTCCGGTTGTTATTTGAATATAACATCGCAGTATTACTGTCACACTAAATCTTCATTGGAGACGAGATAGTCTCCACCACTCCCAGCCCAGTTGCAAAATGCGAAGCCATATCGCATGGTTGGATGCGTAGAAGCATGCTACAAATTCCGCTTCCATAGTGGAGGACGCCAATAAGGTCTGTTTCATGCTTTTCCACGATATCGCTCCTCCGGCTAGAGTAAACACGTAACCCGAGGTCGATTTTATGCTATCCTGGCATCCAGCAAAATCGGAATCTATATATCCAACGATCTCTAACTCATCAGATCTTCGATATTCCAGCACGTGTTGCTTCGTTCCTTCTAGGTATCTCAGCACCCTCTTTGCTGCGGTCAAGTGATCCTTATCCGGATCGCAGAGGTATCTGTCTAACATTCCAGTAATGTATGCCAAGTCTGGTCGTGTTCATACTTGGGCATACATTATACTCTCCACCACCGAAGCATATGGAGTATTCCTCGTCTCTGAACGTTCAAACTCAGTTTGAGAACATTGCTTCAGGCTGAACTTGTCTCTTCTAGCCACAGGGGTATTAAGTGGTTTACACTTATCCATGCTATACCGCTTCAACACTTTTTCGATGTATGCTTGCTGTGAGAGACCTAGGATACATTGGCTATGATTCCTCCTTATCTCAAGTTCCAACACTAATGAAGCTTCACCAAGTTCTTCATTTCGAAATGTTTTCTCAGAAAGACTTTGGTGTTGCTCAACATGTTTGAATCGTTTGTTGCAAGCAGTATATCATCTACGTACAAGATCATAAATATGAACTTGCTCCCACTAAACTTGTGATACACGCGTCGTTAATTTGGTTTGGCTTAAAACCGAAAGAGGCAGCCAGTTTGGCAAATTTGAAAGTACCCACTTCGAGACGCTTGTTGGAGCCCATAGATTGGAATTCTTTAGTCGACAAATCATGCCTTTTGGATCTTCCACTTCAAATTGAGGCGGTTGAACCATGTAAATGTTTTGTCGAGTTCTGCATTTAAGAACACATTCTTGACATCCATGTGATAAAGCTTAGGATCTAAGTACGCCACTAAAGCCATGATTATCCAAAAGGAATCTTCGTCAAACTGGAGAGAAGGTTTCCGTATAGTGTATGCCTTCCTTTTGGGGCAAAACCTTTAGCAACAATCGGGCCTTATACCGTTCTACGTTGCCTTTTGAATCCCGTTTGGTTTTAAATATAAATTTACAACCAACGGGTTTCGAACATTTAGGCAACAAGGCGACTTCCCATACTTGTTTGTCGTGCATAGACTTATTTCTTCTTCCATGGCCTTGATCCACTTTTCTAACTTTTGGGCATTGTAATGCTTGTTGGACGTTTCTGGGTCATCGTCCATCATGCCAACATCGAATTCGTGTTCTGGAGACACACACCACATAATCGCTAGGCATGCGGTTTCTCCTTTCACGAGTGGATCTCCTTAGGGGCACTTGTTCTTGGGGTATTGTATGTTCCTGAACTACATCAGTAGGCAATTCTTCTGTTCTTTAGTGACTTCCCTCAGGAACTTGTAAAAGAAACAAGAAACAAGAAACAAGAAAACAACGACCTCATCAGTTCCTTAGGGGCATTTTTGAAAAAGAAACAAGAAACAACTACATCAGTTCTTCTTCAAATGTCCTTCCTTCTTGCAAAAGAAACAAGACGCGGTTTTGGTGCGTCAGTAGTACGCGTCCCCTTTTCCTTCTTGCTTGCCTTTTGCACATCACTTTTCTCTACAGCTTTATGTTTCTTACCACCGTACTTGGTGGTGATATCATTAACAACTTCATGCCCCTCATTCTTGAGCATTTCCTCCTCTTGCACACAGTGCGAGATAAGTTCATCCACTGTCTACTTTTCTTTTTGGCAGTTGTAACTGACTAGGAAGTGTTGGAACTTAGGAGGCAAGGAGTTGAGAATCATGACAACCAGCATGTCGTCAGAGACATCTAGTTCATGTTCCTCAATTGAGAAACAAAGTGAGTCATCTCTAGGATGTACTCCCTTATGCTGCCGTTTCCACGGTACTGTTTCGAGCACAATTTCTTTGAGAGATTGTCTCCCTCCACTTTCTCATTCTTTACAAACCTTTGCTCGAGATCAGCCAAAAATTCTTTGGGCCGTCATGGACTCAGAAATGTTTCCCTTGAAGCATTCGGCGATAGTCTTTTGCATGATCATAAGACACATACACATTGACCAGAGCCAGCGTTCCATGTGAGCCTTTTCCTCACTTGTGCCATCATCTGTAGCACGGCCGGGCAGTGTATCTTCAACGTAGTGTCTAGATCAGCAATCCTCATAAAGATCACAAGTTGATCTTTCCATTGCTTATAGTTTGAACAATTCAATGTAGGAATATCTTTAATGTTAGACATTATTGTTGAAAAGCAAACAAGAAACGGAAGTAAATACATAACACATGTGATCTTTAAACTGCATAATAAATCCAAAATGAAAATAGAACCTTAATTCCATCAACCAATTGTCTTTCAACATTATGGCTCTTTGGAGTCATCCCAATATCTTCCAACAATTGGGTGCCAAGAACGGGTTAACCACCTTCCTTTAGGCCGATGACTTAACCTATGCATTCAAAACTTAGCCGTCGGACCTATTTGGGTCCACTATCATGCTCATATGTGCTTTCGACAATCACACTTTCTTTGGACCGGTTACTGATTGTGTCCAACATATACGTGCCTTTCACGATCATGACAACACAGTGGCGATGGTATGATTGCCGCATTTTAAGAGATTCATATTAAAGCCCTACATTTCTAAGTCGCGTAACTTTATGTTCTAAGTAATCTGTAGTTTCCTGACTGACCCTTTTGCACGTACCGTGCATGCTTGACCTCAACATACATTTTGTTTGCTTAAACCAATTTGAACTAGATTGATTCCCTTATGGCTCAAATAAGAACCACCTTGAACCAAGCTTGGTTCTCCTTACAGTTTAAGAAAACAATATTTTTATCAATCAATTTAACAAGTGATATAACCTTATGTTGAGTCACATTGAGTGTGAAATTAACCGATTCGGTAATACCCACTTGCCATAAGTGTGTATTGCCGTTCCACATGATTCTTAGGCTACCGGTGGAGTCACAATGGTCTCCCTTAAGAACCGGCTTTCTACACAGAAATATGTGTACAGTGTTTTATCACAACTCAATAAGTCATCTATCACGAGTATTTAAACCGCATTGATTGATAAGCCTGGATAATATTGGTCAACACAGTCAACTTAACCCATCGAATTAACTTGGTTGAATTTGGCCAAACCGGGTCAAACAAGATTCGGATCCTATTGGGTTAAGTTCCATAACTTATTTTACTTGTATTTATTTATTTATTAACATGAATAATAGCATAAATAAACAAACAAACAAATAAATGCATGAATAAACAAATAATGTGATAAGACGAAATTAAACTTAATACTTAATTATTATTATTTTAGATTTCTTTACAATAATAATAATAACAGTAATAATAATAACAAGAATTTATTGTTATTATTACTATTTTTTTAATAAACTTTAAATAATAACAATAATAACTAAATTATTAGCATTACTATTTACTTTATTTTTATTTAAGAAAAACTTTAAAATAATAATAACAACTTATTATTATTACTGTTTTCTTTAATAATAATAACAATAATAATTGAATTATTATTATTATTATTATTATTATTATTATTATTATTATTATTATTATTATTACTACTACTATTATTATTATTATTATTATTATTATTATTTCCCTTAATAATAATAATAATAATAATAATAATAATAATAATAATAATAATAATAATAATAATAAACATGCATGTATATATAGAGCTGGGGGTCTCACTGGAAGCATACTCGGATAGAGGCATTGTCTGCCTACCATTTACCCTCCCCAGACCCTAACGATAGCTTTTGATGTCGTTGAGATATACTGGGTACGGATGATGATTAATAATAATAACAATAATAATTGAATTCTTATTATTATTATTTTCTTTAAAAAGGAAACTTTAAAATAATAATAATAATAATAATAATAATAATAACAACAATAATTATTATTTACTCTATCTAAAATAATAAGAATAAACAAAATACAATAAAAACTGAAATTAAAAAAATAAAGGGGGTGGGTCGCCGGTCAGGTCGGGTCAGAACCCGTCTGGCCCAATCCTGAATTTTCTTTATATATATAATGCAATTGGGCCGAAGCCCAATTTTGAAATGAGTTAGGGTCGGGTCGGGTCAGACCCGCCGGCCCAATCCGAAATCTGATTTTCCTTTTTTTATTTAACTGCAATTCGGACCGAAGCCTAATTTTTGAACCTGGTCGAATCCCGATTGAACCGGATCTAGCCAGCCCGCCAGCCAGAAGACCAGCCGAAAAAAAGGAAGGAGAAATTGTCCCCCGTAGTTTCAAACTCCAGACCTCCCATTCCAGGCTCCTGAGCTGACCACTAGGCCAGCAGGCCTTTTGGTCAGTAAAAGGGATCGACTTATACCCAAAAGCAGTGTCTTTTCCACCAGAATTTTATTCCGGTGGAAAAACATTTTGACCCAAAAGTTTTTTTCAATCATGAACGGATTAACGAAAATGATTCGATTAGACCCGCTCTGATACTACTTGTTGGATTTATTTAATAAATCTATGAATAAGACCATTTAATCGAATCACTGGGCAAAGTAACGAAAATGCAGAATTATATCTTGCTCTATTTTTTATACGGATCTTCCACCACGTATGCTCCTACCGTTGATGAATGTGGTGTGATCCAAGGATTCACGACCTCCCACCAATTATTGATGCACCCCTTGAACGGATTCAGCAATTCATTGCTTTACTCGATGGAGAGGCTAGATACTGTGGGCTTTATAGAAAAGGTTGGCACTCCCTCTCCCTGCACCTCTATGGTCGATGGTTACCCTGTCAGTATGTGAGGAGGTGAAGAGCCTACTCCTTTATATAAGGGGAGAATAGGAAGAATCCTGATGGGGATATGATTCGGAGTTGTATCTGAAACTAAACCCATTTCCTTTATGGATGAGAGCTCTTCTCATCTCAAACACCTGAGGATATACTTGATGTTATCAAGTGATCTTTATCCACGAGTAAATATTATTTAATACTTAATGATAAATATTATTGTCAATATTTAATATATTAAATATTATTCAATATTTAATATTATGTACCAACATTTATCTACTAGCTACATGTGGGTTGTCGCCCCTCGGGGACCAGACATCGTCACTTTATGGTCGTTGCACTTGGAGCTCATCCATCGCGGTCTCTGGCCATATGACTTTCTACATATTCGGAGTTTCTATTCTAGACCACACTATACATCCACGAACATACTCAATGATCACTTAAAGTGTAGATATTTGTATGCAATAATATTATTATATGACATATGTGACATATAAAATTATCATACATAACGTCCACCTTATGACTGATTCGTGTATACTTAATCAACGTACTGCGCATTACACGTATCTCGAATTAATCCCAGCAAGAAATTCCTCAAAATTGAAGAACGGCATAAACTATAGCGCTAGCTCTTTTTGGACAAGACTTTTACTTATGGTTTCTGCAAGAAAATGTTAAACTTAAAACTTACATAGTTGGCTATCTAGATTTATCATTTTCTAACTAAAGTAAGATTGACTGACCCGATTGAATTAGTCTGTCTGATATATAAAAAAGATTAACAACTTATATTAATTCTGACAATATGTTGATGTAACGACTGAGAATCTTATTTTAAAATGGATGGCAGAATAGTAATTTACCTAGTAGAATTTATTGTATGAAATTTGATTTATGGGAAACGTAGTGATACCGTTGGGAGCTTTAAGTTTTGGCTTTTGAGAATTTGAATTTGGGAACATTAACCAAAATATTTGATTGAGTGGATATTAAGAAATATTTAATTAGAAAAAAAGATAAAGGTGGAGATCAAAGGAAACGTGAAAGAAAGAATTTAGGGATATTATTTTGAATAAGGTTGGCAATGAAAATAGGAAACAAAAGTGTACCACGTTATGCGCATTACATAGTCAACAACACATAAGAGGAAAGGGAAACCTATTATTATTAGATAATCGTAAAAAAAAAAAAAACCGGCGAATCAATTGGGAATGCGAAAATAAGAGAGGGGAAAGGCAGCAGTGAATGGAAAAAGAAGGGGAAATATCCACTGGTTTTCACATGGACCACAACATAACCGCTAGTGTTATACAGAAAGGTAAGGATTCAATGTTGTGCCTTTACATTGGTTCATCTTATGCGTTTATTTGATGGTTGCTTCCATGATCTGTATACTGTGACTTGTTTGCATATGCATATTGATTTATTTTGTTTATGAGATGAGTTAACAGTACAAAGATTGAAGATATTCATGTGTTTTGGTACGGTCTTAAATTAAGTGATGAAAGCTGAATATTGGGTGAGGGTGTCGAGCAGAGGCCGTTCAAACAGCCCAGTGATTGTCCCTGCCAATGCATTCTTTTGTGTGTTAGTTGCTTATAATTTTATTACTGTTGTATAATTTGCTGACCAGTTCGAACAGCCCCAACGCCGTATGAACGACCCAATAGCCTTTCCTAGCTGTGCTTTCTTTTGAATATTTTGTTAATTGTTGCTAATGTACTTGCATTAAAGTTGTGGTGATTGCGCATCTTTGTGTACTGTGATTAAGTTGGAAATTCATTCTAATGGTCATAACTGATTATATGTATGGTTAATTGGTCGTTGATTCATCAGCATCATACATGACATCCCATAACTGAATGGGATTTTGCATAATTTGATGGTGGAATAAAGTTGAAAATGCATAATATGAATTCTGTGGAAATAAAGCGGCGCCAGCGGCGGCGCATTAGCCACACGCGGCGGCGAAGTGGTAGTGCATGGCAGCACATGTGCGTGGGCAGTGTGTTATGCGTGACCGTACTCGTTGCCTATAGTGTTTGGTGTGAAAACATATGGGTGATGTGTGTTTTGGAGGGATGCCGAGGGATAGGAAATGGTGGTGTAGAAAATTAGAGTTTTGGGAGTGGGGAGGGGCTGGCCGAGGGAGTGGGGTGGGGGAAAAGGTAATGACGGCGGGGTCAGAGGGGGAGCCGAGGGTGTTGAGGGCGGGGGTGAGGTGAGTTGGGTAGTAGATTCGGGGAGAAGTGGGCCGAGGAAGGTACATGTATGCACAAATGGGTATATGCACACGTATGGACGTGTGCATATATACGTATCTGGATACACGGGAGATAGGAGTTATTTGGTATCCGGTGTATTTGTGTTTGGTATTTGGTATATTTGTGTTTGATATTTGAAATATTGTGTTCAAATATTTGAAATTATTTGGTGATTTGGCCATTTGAAAAATCGAGAATATTTGGATTCGTTTGGAATTTTTTTTTGGAATTTCATAAGTTTGATTTTGGAAATTTGTTTTGGAAAATCATACATTCCATTTTGCGAAATTCATCCTTACAATAGAAATATATCGTTAAACTGGATTGATCCCAATCAAACGGAGAGCCTGAGCGTAACTACCTAGTCTGGGACAGGGTGCCCTTTGGCCGCCATTAGGGCGCCCAGGCATATTGGCTATTTCGACAGAGCGGCTGTGCATATTGACTATTAGGGTGATCAATTCGTAAGTCTTACAGTATAAGTCACTTGTAAAGAAAGTGTTATAGTCATTGCATTGAAATTGGTTTTGGAAATTTGGATTTGGTATCGAGTTGGACTCGGATTTAGATATTGGATTTGGTACCGGTTTGAAACCGGATTTGGCTTTAGATTTGGATTTGAAAACTTTGAAAATTGGAATTTTGCTTTAGAGTTTGACTTTGCATTCATCGATTTGGCAAATTGAATCATCAGATTTTGAGTGTGACTAACTTCTTGTCAGATATTGTGTGGATGATTGGATTTGGTTGACTTAGATGATTCTTTGAATGTAAAGCGTATTATGGTAATTTTATTTATGAATGAGAAACTCGATATTTTCTATATTGTTTAATTACTTATTCACACTTGTTTACCCGTGTATGATCCCATAGTGGGTATAAGAAGGTTATTTATTGAGCGATGTTTTGTCGCTCATACTATACACTAATGTTGTTTTGCAGACAATCAGGGATATAACTTAGTGTATGTCGAGGATGATTCGGAGCGGGGATACTAATGACCAGAGGATTGCTACAAAGAATTATTGATGTATTTTTCGTTGAGACATTTACGTTATGTATTTGAGGTTTTTGTTTATGGAATATAGTTAGCTTTTAGTTACGATATTTGTGTTAGTTTCGGATTTGCCTAGACTTCGTATATTATTGATTAATGATTATAGATGATTTTTATTTTATGGCTACGGCTGACATCATTTTACGTCACTTTGCTGACGTCTATGTGATTGGTATCGACGTCTTGTATTTCTATTAGCTGAATACGACGGGTGAACCGTTTGGAGTACTAGGGCTCTGGACGGATCGCTACAGGTGGTATCAGAGCGACAGATTGTGGCTCTAGATCTACGACGAAAACTTAGATTTAAGCTATTATCTTAGACATAAGCGACGATTTTCAATAAGTGATGATCATGAACATAAGTAACAATCTGAGCATAAGCGATGATTATATATACTAATCAGTGATCTTAGAACTAAGAAATGATTTTAGAGTTAAGGGATGATCGGTTGAGGGATACACATACCCAGGATGACATTATATCGATGCGATTTTGCTTACTTATATTATTTAAGTTTTAATTATAACCTTCTTGCACATTCCCTTACACACGATCACAGTAACCATAATTGAATGATATATCATTAAATTATATAAATTGTGATGTTTCAGCAAAATGCCTCCAAGAAGAGATCCCAACGGTAATGGGAGTGATAGTCAGGTTGAGAACCAAAATGCCCTACCGCAGGCGCTGGTCGATGCATTAGTTTAGATTGGTCAATAAGCTAGTCAGGCCACTCCACTGCAGCAGCTGTAAGGGATCTGATATTATTATGGTGAGATAAAGACGGTATATTTCCTGATCTTTGACGGGGGTGCTAACCCAAACGGAGCTGATAAGTGGCTGAGCGAGGTAGAGAATAACTTCACACATCTGCAGGTGTTGGACGAGATGAAGACTATGTAGATCCAGTCATTTCTGATTGGTGAGACTGACAAATGGTGGACCACCGCGACGATGGATCTGCTACAGCCAGTCAGTTGGACGTGTTTCAGAGAAGAGTTCCTGAAGTTCTACATTCCGCCCTCTGTGACTCTACAGAAGATTGGGGCCTTCGAGTCGTTGAGACAGGGGCCAGGTATGTCAGTGGCGGATTATGACAACTAGTTTAACTGTAGCGATCTGTCCTAAGCCCTTGTACTCGAAACAACTCATCCGTCGTATTTTGCTAAAGAAAATACAAGGCGTCGATACCATCAATTCCACGTCAGCATAATAACGTAAACCGATGTCAGCGGAAGTCATAAACAAAAAAACCCTCCATAAAATAATAATCATCATTAATATCAATGTCTAAAAAAATCTAAATCGATACGATGATAGATAAACACTAAATCTCCAAAATACATAAACCTCCAATATCGCACTAACTGCCTCAACTAAATCCTCGAAAGTCTCATCCGAATATCCTCGATCTCAAAATCTCCATTTCCAATCATCCACAGTATACTAGCTCATCTACCTGTCTGTCTGTAAAAATAATTGATAACGTGGGGTGATCGACATACATCGCCCAGCAAGTAACCTCATTATACTTACCATGGGATCATACACATAGAAACAAGTGTGATAAAATAAGTGATAATATAAAATAACAGCATGCTTCTCTTCACAAGTAAATTTTACAATTCCGTCCCTAACATCCAAAAGCAAATAGAGCAAATAGACCCAACAAAGTACGTAACAAAGTCTAATCAAGTACGTAACAAGGTCCAATTAGGGTTAGTAATGATGCAATTTTCTAAGTATGCAATGCCAAAATGTCCAAAGTCAAAAGCCCAAAATTCTAAAGTTTCCAAATCCGATTTAGCCGGTCCAAAGTCCAAAATTCAAATCCGAATACAACTCGGTCCAAATCCAAATATCCAAAAGTCCAAAATCCAAAATATCCAAAATCCGGCTAAAACGGTCCAAATAATGCAATGACTATAGCGCTTTCCTTACAAATGACTTGTACTGTAAGACTTACAAATTGGTCCCCCAACAGTTAATATGCCATAGACTCCATGAACATTCTTGGAAGTTACGTCTATGGCACCCTAATGGCGACGAATATGTCCATGTGCTCTATATCCAAAATATACAATATGTCCGGATGTTCCGTTTATTTGTAACCAATCCGGCTTAACGATATATTTCAAGTGTAGGGGTGAATTTCCATAAATATGCAATGCAACTTTTCAAAATCATTTTCCAAGTACCAAAGTTAGTCCAAATTATCAAAATGGGCCAAAATGTCAAATTTGCCAAAATTACCTAAATACCCTCCAAACTTCACATAATTTCCAAACAAACATTCCAAATTGTTCAAAAATTCCAAATTGCCAAAAGTCTCACCCTCAGCCATATATGTATACCTATATATATATATATATATATATATATATATATATATATATGCACACATTCATACATGTGTATATACACGTATATATGCACTCAGCCATCACACTTATTTCAACACAATTTTCGATTTAAATACATACATACATATATATGCATAAACTTATATATGCATGTAACACATATTACACTTCGTACATACATCCTATTTCTACCAAATCACTTCCAAATTATATGCATTTTTGGCCGACTTCAAGAGTTTAAAGACACATAAAATAGTCCTTAAAAAATTCCCCAAAAATCAAATTTCACAAATTACTGCACATGTGTATACCTACCGAAATCTATATAGTTATCTCAGTTTATAAAACACATATATTTTGTTGGACTATACACCTGCAATAATACCACTAGAGGGAGGGGTGGATAATGGTTAACGAAATTACACTACTACCCTTTAATAAGAATCCCATTTGAAAACAAAATCTGAGAGCTACTCAGATTCAGTATTCGTTTTTGAAAAATTCAAAAGTCAGTGTACAAAACTCGAAAAATTATGAAACTTTCCATAAATCAAACTCAATGTCTCAACTAGACTCTGTCCAAAAATGAGTACAAAATAAGTTTTGACCCTTCAACCAAATAAAAATTTTCAGATGGTCAATCTATACAGAATTGGACAAAATAGTGCTGAACTTTGAAAACGTGTTTGTCTTTAATTACTCAACCAAAAAAGCTGATCTTTATGCCAAAACACTCCTTAGGATGTCTAGTTTAAGTTTCAAAAAGGTCCTGACCTGAACCTATGCTTGATGAAATCAGAATTAAAGTTTCCTTGAGGCTATTCAGATTGCAGCCATAATGGAGCAGTTATTTTTCAAAGACTGAAAGACTAACTTTCCTTTGCTCAAGTCAAGTGATTCTTGTTGCAAGTGAAAGCTAGCAGTCTGAAGTATAACTCCATCAAAAATCATAAATTTAGAAACGTTTTTGCTATTTTTTCAAGGCGTGTGAAATTAGTTAAAAAGTGCAGTGAAAATGGACAGAAAAACAGAAAAGAAAGGAAGAGGACAAGAACACCGAGATTTATCCTGGTTCGGTCAATGTGACCTACTCTAGTCCCAAGGAACACCTTTCCTTGGATTTTACTATGGAATGAACACAAATACAACAAGAACCAAGCTTGATCCTTGGGTTAAACACCAACCCTATTTAAGACCTGGATGATCACCTCTATGCAACTTAGATTGCAACACCTCTACAATCTATTGACGTAGCCTTATAAATTTGGCTAATCAATATTACAAATAAAACACAAGAGGCATGTAGCTATACAACAAATATCACAAGAACACCTTGGCTACACAAAGAATGAAGAGAGGAAGATAGCAAGACAATGAGCTTCAACTTTTGCTTTCAAGAGTGTGTCTTCTCTTCTTTAACTTGCCTTCTATTTATAGTGTGAAATAGGTATTGAAGATAAGAACTCCTATGTGTCAACATCTTCATCATCAACTCTTAATTGTCTTCGCATCATTGGTTGACCACATAAATACCTTGTACACTTGGAAACATAGAGAAACATGATTGGTCCACCTTGGACACTTAGTTGGCCGATTTTTGTCTTGAAAAATAACATAGAAATTGTGAAGATAATACCCAAGGATAAGATGACATATTCCCTTGACTCCTTGGTATGATAATAGGCCATGTGATGGCTGAAAGTTTGAACCAAAAATCAACTCCTAAAAACTCTATATACCCGTTTTTTTCAAACTTAAAAATTCCAAGTTGGCAATTTTGCCAACTAGCTTGTTTTTGGTGGGTACACATGGAATCAAGTCATAAAATGATAACAACATCATTTCCACTTGTAATGAGGGCGTTTTTGAGCTGAATATATGTGTACAAACTCAAATTTAATGAAGAGAAATCAATAAATAATAGTTGATAAGATTATGTCAACATATAATACAAAATTCTCACTTTTCTCCTTTGTATGTTGTAATGAATTTTGCACCAAAAACACCTTATAATCTCTGAAATATGATGATTGAGAGCCTCCAATAATATATATAGAAGAGCCTTCAAGAATAAATTAGAATGTGATATCGAATACCGTCATATATCCTGCTACTGTCGATAATATCACCAAATAAGAACATAGAATAGGAAACCATGATATAATCTTCAAGAACACCATAAATAAGCTCCATAATGCAGATAATAAGATACTTAAGATATTCTTTGAGTAAAATGACGAAACTGCCCTTGTGAGTAAAATAACCAAAATGCCCTTGGTGAGATAAAACTCCGAAAATGACCCCAATGGTGAGAAATAAATATAAGAACACCTTTGTGATAATAAATAAGATGAAGATAGGTCCTTGAATCATATTCACCATGTGAAATACCTACACAAACTCAAAATACCAATTTTGTCCCTTTTTGGTAAGTTGTGGAAACTTCCAGGGTATGTTAGTCATAAAGCATAATATTCATCAAAATCACATAATAACAACATGATAAACAATATGAATCAAGTAAAAATAAAAACAACCATTTTATCACATTTTAAAAAAAAATTTCTAAAAACCCTAGACATCGATCAATCGGAGTGCCTCTGCTTGAGAGGTCGATGTCTCACAGTGAGGTTCAGAGTTTGTCTCTGGCCTACATCGATCGATAGATGTGATCGAAGTAAGGGATCGATGTCATTTTTCTTTACTTATTTGATATATTTCAACTCTTTATCATTTGTAAGATTATGTGTTGTATTTTTATGTATTCAAAACTTAAAATCAAGACTTTGAAAATTATCCAAACATATTTCT
Source organism: Eustoma russellianum (assembly GCA_036186865.1). Taxonomy (NCBI): domain Eukaryota; kingdom Viridiplantae; phylum Streptophyta; class Magnoliopsida; order Gentianales; family Gentianaceae; genus Eustoma; species Eustoma russellianum. The sequence goes on from AP025059.1 coordinate 23,032,891, forward strand.
CAACATCCGAATTCTGAGAAAGATTGATCGCACTCATGCGATTGCAGAAAATTGGAATCTTATTCATTATAATGCCAAAATTATTAGGTTGTTGTTTAAGCCAAAGTATTTAGGTAGTGCATAAACTTAAGGCTATTTACTCGACTTCAGTGGTAGAGAGTGCTACACTAGCTTTCTTTTTAGAAAACCAAGAGATTAAGTTGTTCCTATGAATTGGCACGTACCACTGGTAGATTTTCTATCTATCTTGCAACCACCATAATCAGCATCACCAAATGCGTATAATTCCAACTTAGCGTTTCTATTGTAACAAAGTCCTAAATGGGGTGTGTGTTTATGATATCTTACTATCTTTTTCATCGCATGGTAATGTGATGCTTTAGGACAAGATTGAAACCTAGCACACATACACACACTAAACATTATATCAGGTCTTGATGCGGTTAAATATAACAGTGGTCCAATCATAGACCTATAGAGTGTGTCATTGAAATATTTTCCATTTTCGTCCTTGTCTAATTTCGTACTAACACTCATGGGGGTAGTTGATGGTTTTAACTCTTCGAATCCAAAGTTATTAAACATATCATTAACATATTTAAGTTGGCTAATGTGGATCCCTTGAGGAGTTTGTTTGATTTGTAGTCCTAAGAAGTACTTCAATTCTCCTACCATAGACATCTCAAATTCAGGTTTCATACATTCTTCAAAGTCCTTTACTAGGATAGGGATGGTTGAACCAAAGATTATATCATCTACGTATATTTGGACTATTCATAAGTCATTATCTTTTCTTCTTAAGAATAATGTGTTGTCTATGGTCCTCCTTTGATAATTATTTGCAATAAGAAAATTTGCAAATCTATCATACCAAACTCTTGGAGCTTGTTTCAACCCATATAAAGATTTCTTAAGCTTGTATACATGGATATGATTCTTATGCTCGAATCCAGGAGGTTGTTTGACAAAAACTTCTTCTTGGATGTATCCATTCAAGAATACACTCTTGACATCCATTTAGAAGAGTTTTATGTTACTTAAACTTTCAATAGCAAGTAATAATCTAATTGCTTCTAGTCGTGCAACGGGTGCAAAGGTTTCTGCATAATCTATTCTTTATTGTTGATTATAACCTTGTACGACTAGCCTAGCCTTATTTCTTGTAACGTTTCCTTGTTCATTTATTTTATTCCTAAATACCCATTTTGTTCCTATTATAGACTTATATTCGGGTTTAGGAACTAAATCCCACACATTGTTTCGGGTAAATTGGTTCAACTCTTCATGCATGGCATCTTCCATGATATGTCGTCTAAGGCTTCCTTAACATTCTTATGTTCTAAGTGTGAGATTAATCTATGTTCTTCAGTTTGACTTATGATTCTAGGAATTCTAACCCCATCACTTGGATTTCCAATGATTAAATCTTTAGGGTGTTTATGTTTACCTTTTATAAGCCACCCTCATCTTGTTGACTAGGTTCACCCTCATCTTGTTCAAATGTTTCATTAGTGTGAATATTATCATATACAATTGGAACATCTTGCAAGTTAGTTGTATTATCTTCTAATTGTAAAATTTCTTCATTTATTTCACCTAAGGATTCATGCATGTTTTGTTCAGGGGGAGTTGGTTCTAGATGATCAAGTACAGGCTGAAGTAACAAGTCATCATCATCAAACATATTTTCAATATTATTCTCTTGTTTATGTTGAGTTTTATCACTAACTTCAAAATATGCATTCTTATTAAATTCACATGTATAGATTCAATTATTTTTCTAGATGCAGGATTATAACATCTATATGCTCTTGAATAAGTTGAATACCAAAAATATGCGTTCAATATTGTCTATATTATCCTTAGTGTTCAACACAAAACACTTACATCCAAAAACTCTAAGATAATCTACCTTAGGTTGTCTATTGTTTAATAACTCATAAGGGGTTTTATTTAATTTCTTCTAATAGAAAGCTATTTACTATATAACAAACACAACTAACGGCTTCAGCCTATAAGAATTTTGGTACTTTATTTTCACATAACATTGTGCTAGCAATTTTTTGAATTATTGTATTTTTACATTCAACAACTCCATTGAGTTGTGGTGTTCTAGGTGCTGAGAATTCATGTTTAATTCCATGTAATTCACAAAACTTAATTATATATTTGTTTTTAAATTCACCACCTCTATCACTCCTAATTCGTTTAACATTTTGTTCATAAAGATTTTCGAGTTGCTTGATAAGATTTTTGATTGTCAATGGAGCATCGTCTTTGTGTGTTAAGAACAATGTCCAGCGTATCATGAGTAATCATCTATTATGACACACACATAGAGGTGTCCACCTAGACTTCTTGTCCTACTTGGACCAAATAACTCTAAGTGAAGCAATTTTAGTACATGACTAGACTCACTTCATGTTTTGGTTTCAATGTTTCTTTTATATGTTTTCCTTTAATACATGTTTTACAAAGTTGAAAATTTCTAAGTCTAACTTAGGGATACCTTGCATTAGGTTCTCCTTAGATAACTTTTCTATGATTAAAATCCCTATGGTCTAGTCGTCTACGCCATAAGTTCACATCTAAGTCATGTGATACTAAACACTTAATCCTAGCATCTATTATGTTATTTAGTGATAGTGGGTAAATTTTACCATCCCTATTTCTTTTTAGCACAATTTCTCCCTTTTCATTTATTACATCACAACAATTAGGGAGAAAAGAAGTATGATAACCGGAATCTATAATATGTGAAATACTCAATAAATTATAAGAAAGATTACTTACTAACAACACATTTCATATTTGAAATGTGTTAGGATCCCTAATTGTTCTTTTCCAACAACTTTTCCTTTGTTGTTGTCACCGAATGTCACCTTTCCTCCATTCTTGAATTGTTCCAGCTTAGTGAATAGTTTCAGGTTGTCTGTCATGTGTCTTGAACACCCACTATCTAAAAACCACTTGGTTTTTAGATTCTTTGGTTTTGTCTCCTTTTTGCCTTCTTTGCAATTTACCTACAATGAAGACAATGTTTTAGATACCTTTTACTTGGGTCCTTGAATGTTAGGGGCACCACCTTTGTTTATATATCCTTTGGGTATCCAAATTTGGATGTACCTTCTTGGCACATATGTGGCATTATAATTAGTTGAATAAAGAGGATTAATATGTACTTGTCCATTCTATTTTAAAGATGATACATTGTCATACATGTTATATCTTGGTTAATAAGTTCTATGTTGATTTTGATATGAAATGTGAGATATATAATTATGTTTCTTGAATGGCGCCATGTATGATGTATGTTCATTCCTATAAGTCATATAAGGGTGATATGAATGTTGCCTATACTTAGGTTTATAATAAGTTGGATGCATTTGATTTTGTCTAGATACATTTGTATACATATATGCATAATTTCTAGGTGGTCTAGATGCAAAGTTTTGCCTAGTTGTTTTTGTATGTACATGTTGCGTTTTTAAATTTGAATGAGTAAGAGAAGGAGTAGATGAAAAATGTGTTGTTGACTTAGTCGTACTATATGGTAATTTAGACTTAGATGATACAAAGTTAGTCTTTCTTCCTGACTTGTCATTTCTTCTTTATAACCTACTCCCTTTTTATCATTTCCATATTTTGGGGATAATATAAGTGTGTCTAGCATGTTTGTGCTTGATTTAAATTGTTTTTACCATTTTTTCTAAGTCTGCTTTTGATGCTTTAAGTTGAGATATTTCATTTTCACAACTTTCTACTTTAGTTTTTAACATGCTATTTTCAGTTTTTAAAGTATGCTCATTTTTCTGATATGATTCAATTTTAATCTCTGAAGAATCAAGAGTATTGGTACACTCTTGTTTAAAAGATTCTAATTAATCGAAAAATTCCAAGTTAGACGTCTTCAACTTGTCATTTTCTTCAATTAGTTTCTTTTTTCTTTAGATAACCGTTTACAGTGAGCATGCATATTTAAGAACTCTTCGTACATTTCATTAAACGATATTTCATTACAAGAATCTAAGTCAGAAGAAGATATTATCTCGTCGGATACGAAGCAGACTTGAACTTCCTCATTGTCGGATTCTGAGTTGGACGAGTCGCTCCACGTGCTCGCTTTCATTGCTCGTTTGCCTTTCCTTGACTTGGGCTCCTTTGCATTAGATTTTTGTGCCTCCTTGTCTTGTTTATTGTTATTATTATAGTTGTTATTTTTCTTTATAGGAAAATCATAAGAGATATGTCCTTTTTGCCCACATTCGTAGCATTTTAGTTCTTTATTATACCACTTGTTGTTATTAGAGTTATTCGAATTATTTCTCCCAAGTTGAGAAGAGGAAGAAGAAGAGGATCATTTCTATTCTTATTTGGCCGTTTGAAAAACTTTCTAAGTTTTCTAGCTATCAATATTAAATAATCGTCTAATTTACTATTGCTAAACTTTCATCATTATTATTTTTATGTGACTTAGTTGTTTTGAAAGCAATAGTCTTACCAGTAGATTTTGATGATTCGACTTCCATTGGTTGATTTTTACCTCGTATACCCTGAGTGAGCCTGTTAATTCGTCTATTTTTGTGATTGATTTTGTTTCTTCAATTGCCATGACTTTCGGATCCCATTCAGCGGGAAGGCTTCGCAGCACCTTTTGAACCTTCTCGTTGTTGGTGGACGATTTACCTAAAGCTTTAAGGACATTGAAGATGTTAGTAATTCTCAAATCCATACATGTTACGGATTCGTTCCACAACATTTTAAACGACTCGAGTTCCATCATAAGCATGTTTATTTTAGACTCTTTTATAGCACTAGTACCTTCATGCTTTAATTCTAGTGATTTCCACATAGCGTGTGCACTAGTGTAATTTGATACATAACCTGCTTCAGAAGTCGTTAGTCCGTTTAAAAGTAATTACATAGCTTTGGCATTCATGGACATTTTCTTTTTATCTTCTATAGACCATTCACTTTTGTATTTCTGAACTTCTTGTATGACTCCACTAACTTGTACAATTTGCATTGGAATGTATGACCTATCTTTAACTATATACCATAAATCGATGTCTATAGCCATTAAGAATAGCCTCATCCTAAGTTTCCAATGAACAAAATTATTACCATCAAAAAGAGGAGGGCGTCAAGTAGACATACCTTCTAACTCACCTTCGTGAGAAACTATAGCCATTGTATATACGTTTGATTTGAGATAAGCAGGCTACAATGAACTTTTTTGTGTGTGTAACCTTGTCTTCTGTATGATGTTAAACCTTGCTTCTTAGAGTGGTGTTGCTGGCTCTGATGCCAATTGTTGGACCATACACCTGCAATAAACACCACTAGAGGGAGGGTGAATAGTGGTTAGCGGAAATTACACTACTATCCTTTAATAAAAATGCCCTTTGAAAATAGAATCTGAGAGCTACTCAGATTCAGTACCTGTTTTTGAAAAATTTAAGTCACCGTACACAACTCCAAAAATTATGAAACTTTCCAGAAATCAACTTCAATGTCTTGAATAGACTTTAATCAAAAACGAGCAAAAAATAAGATTGTTTGACCCTTCAACCAAATAAAAAGATTCAGATAATCAATCTGGACAAAATTGTACAGAATAGTACTGACCTGTACCTGTGCTTGATGAAATCAGAATTCAAGTTTCCTTGAGGCTGGTCAGTTTGCGTCCAGAATGGACCAGTTATCTTTCAAAGACTGAAAGACTAACTTTTCTTTGCTCAAATCAAGTTATTCTTGTTGCAAATGAAAGCTAACATTTTGAAGTATAACTCCACCGAAAATCACGAATTTTGAAAATCTTTTCCTATTTTTTCAAGACGTGTGAAGTTCGGTGAAAAGTGTAGTGAAAACGGGCAGAAAACAGAAAAGAAAGGAAGAAGACAAGAACACCGAAGATTTATCCTGGTTCAGTCTGTTGGACCGTGCACCTACAATAAACACCACTAGAGGGGGGTGAATATTGGTTAGCGGAAATTACACTACACCCCTTGTTAAAATCCCCTTTGAAAACAGAATCTGAGACCACCTCAGATTCAGAACCCGTTTTTCAAAAATTCACAAATAATTGTAAACAACTCCAAAAATTTTGAAAATTTCCAGAATTGAGCCTCAATGAGTTAACAAGACTCTATCCAAAAATCAGACAAAAATAAGATCGTTTGACCCTTCAAACAAATAAAAATATTCAGATGGTCAATTTGGACAGAATTGGACAGAATGTTGCTGATTTTGCAAAACGTGTTTATCTTTGAATACTCAACCAAAAAGGTTGATCTTTATATAAAAACACTCCTTAGAATGTGTAGATGAAGTTTACAAAAGGCCCTGACCTTAAAAAATTCTTGAAAAATACAGAATTTAAGTTTTCTCAAAACTGGTCAGATTGCAGCCAGATTTGAGCAGTTATCTTGCAAAGACTGAAAGACTAACTTTCCCTTACTCAAATCAAGTGATTCTTGTTTCAAATGAAAGCTAATGTTTATCTATTTTTTCAAACTGTGTGAAGTTGGATGAAAACTGCAGTCAAAAACGGGCAGAAAACAAAAATAAAAAAACAAGAGAAGAACACCGAGGATTTATCCTGGTTCGGTCAATGTGACCTACTCCAGTCCCAAGGAACACCTTTCCTTGGATTTTACTGTGAAATGAACACCTTACAACAAGAGCCAAGCTTGATCCTTGGGTTATACACCAACCCTATTCAAGACTTGGATAATCACCTTCTAAGCAACTCTTAGTTGCAACTCCTCTACAACCTATTGATGTAGCCTTATAAAGATGGCTAATCAATCTTACAAATGAAGCTCAAGAGGCTTGTAGCTCACCACAATACAACAAGAACACCTTTGCTACAATGACTAAAATAATAACAACAAGAAGATGAAGATGAAAGCTACACAATTGAACAAATGCTTGTGAGCTTCAAATGTGTTTCATCTTCTTCACCAATGCCTCTATTTATAGTGTGATTTGAGCCTTGAAGATAAGAATGCACATGTGTCACCATCTTCATCATCAAGTCCAAATGTCTTCTTATCATTGGTTGGCCTTGTACACTTGGCAAAATAAAACACAATTATTGGTCCACCTTGACAACTTTATGTGGCCGAAAATTACACCTTGGAATTGTCTTGGAATTATCTTGAAACCAAGAAGATAATAAGGCCATAACCATTCCACCATCTTCTCAACTCTTTGGCAAGGTAATAGGCATGTGAGACTTGACCAATTTCAAATTTAAAATTCAGCTCCAAGAAGGATGTAGCCGTTGGCTACATTTCAAAAGTGTTTTTTTCTTTTCTTTTTCTTAATTAAGAAAGGATAATATCACCAAATTATCCCCAACTTCAAGCACAATAATAGGGCATGTGAGAGCTCCATTTGACTTCAAACAATCTGCAAAAAACGCCCAAGAGACCATATAGCCGTTGGCTATATTTTTGAAATATCCAAGTTGGCATTTTTTTCCAACTAGCTCCTTTTTGGTTGGTCCACTTGTCTCCAACTCATAAAATGAACTCCACATCATATCCACCATATAAATCACGTTTTTCCACATATATATAAGTGTAGCAACTCAGATTTTTGAAGAAGAAATAAATAGATAACACTTGACAAGATTATGTCAACGTGTAACACCGAAATTTCCCAATATTTCTTCTTATATGTTGAGAACATTTCCACACCTTTGACACATTTAATATCTCTGAATAATGATGATAAATATTCTCTTATAACATATATAAGAGAGTCTTCAAGAAAAAATAGAATGTGACATCTCAAATCGTCACATATCCGGCTATAGTCAATAATATCATCGGTTGCGAGAATAAGATATAGGATCACCATATAATCTTCAAACTAATAATAACACAGCTCCATAATGAAGATAATAATATGCTCAAGAGATTCCTTGAGTGAAAATACCAAAAATACCCTTGGGGGTGTGAAATGACCAAAATACCCCTGGTGTGAGAAAACTCCAGAAACGTCCCGGATGGTCATAAATAATCATGATATCAACTTTGTAATGATAAATAGTATAAGAATATGCTCTTGAAATATTTCCACCATATCATGTTCCTACAAAACTCAAAATACCAATTTTGCCCTTTTTGGTAAGTTGTAGAAACTTCCAAGGCATGTTAGTCACAAGACAATTATAATCACCAAAAACACATAATAATCACATAATGAGCATGTATAAATCATGTACAAATAAAAACAACCATTTTATCACATTTTTGAAAAATACTTCTAAAACCCCTAGACGTCGATCGATCGAAGTGCCTCAGCTTCAGAGATCGACGTCTCACAAAACCACATCGATCGATTGACATGAGGGTTCGATGTACATCGATCGATCGATGTGTCTCAGGTTTAGAGATCGATGTCTCACAGAATCACATCATCGATTGACGTGAGAGTTCTATGTACATAGATCGATCGACGTGCAACAACCTGAGAGATCGATGTCAACTTTTTCAACTTTTAATCACATATAACACCATGTGTGACATTTTTAGGTATTCACCACTTAAAATCATGACTTTGAAAATTATCCAAACATATTTCTCAACATTCTCCCCCTTTTGGATGATTTTCAAAATAACCTTACATGATTTTAATGTCACAACTCTTTAATGTCACAACTCATAACCAAAAGTTTCACCAAATTTTTTAACATTTAAATAGTATGTTGATCCCCCTCAACTCATACTCTCCCCCTTAACCTATGCTCTGAAACTTATACAAATCAAAACTTAGCATATGATTAACATGACTTACCAACTAAAATCCAAACTAAAATCCATGACTTACCAACTAAAATCATGTACTTATTTTATCTCCCCCTTTATTTTGCAAATCGTGCAAAAGATAGAACTACGCAATGGTATCGTAAGTCATCATTCCTAATTTGGCTCGTAAGTTTTCAAAAGTGGCTTGATTAAGGGGTTTGGTGAAGATGTCAGCAATTTGATGATCAGTTCTTATATGGTTTATCACTATGTCCACATGTTGAACATGATCACGAAGAAAGTGGTATCGCACCTCAATGTGTTTGGCCTTAGAATGAAGCACCGGATTCCGGGAAAGATTGATTGCACTGGTGCTATCGCAGAAAATTGGAATCTTATTCATTTTAATGTCAAAATCACTAAGTTGCTGTTTAAGCCAAAGTATTTGGGTAGTACATAAACTCAAAGCGATATACTCAGCTTCAGTGGTAGAAAGAGCTACACTAGCTTGCTTTTTAGAAAACCAAGAAATCAGGTTGGTTCCTATGAATTGACAAGTACCGCTAGTGGATTTTATATCTAACTTACAACCACCATAATCAGCATCACTATATGCGTGTAATTCCAACTTAGCGTTTCTGTCATACCACAGTCCTAAGTGAGGTGTATGATTAAGACATCTGAAGATCTTTTTCACGGTATTGTAATGTGATACCTTAGGACAAGATTGAAACCTAGCACACATACATACACTAAACATGATGTCAGGTCTTGATGCAGTTAAGTATAATAGTGATCCAATCATAGACCTATAGAGTGTGTCATCAAAAGGTTTACCATTTTCATCCTTATCAAGTTTGGTACTAACACTCATGGGGGTAGTTGTAGGTTTCAACTCTTCAAAACCAAACTTCTTAATCATATCATTGACATACTTAAGTTGGCTAATATGAATTCCTTGAGGGGTTTGTTTAATTTGAAGTCCTAAGAAATAATTCAACTCTCCTACCATTGTCATTTCAAACTCTGACTTCATACACTCTTCAAAGTCTTTTACTAAGGTAGGGTTGGTTGAACCAAAGATGATATCGTCAACGTATATTTGAACTATTAACAAATCATTACCTTTTCTTTTTAGGAATAATGTGTTGTCTATAGTTCCCCTTTGATAATTATTTCCAATAAGAAAGTTTGCAAATCTATCATACCAAGCTCTTGGAGCTTGTTTTAAACCATATAAAGCTTTCTTAAGCTTGTAAACATGGTTAGGATTCTTTGGATCTTCGAATCCAGGGGGTTGTTTGACAAACACCTCTTCTTGTATGTATCCATTCAAGAAAGCACTCTTGACATCCATTTGGAAGAGTTTAATGTTACTTAGACTTGCAATCGCAAGTAATAATCTAATTGCTTCTAGTCGTGCAACGGGTGCAAAGGTTTCTTCGTAATCTATACCTTCTTGTTGATTATAACCTTGTGCGACTAGTCTAGCCTTATTTCTTGTAATGTTTCCTTGTTCGTCCATCTTATTCCTAAACACCCATTTAGTTCCTATGATAGACTTATCTTCAGGTTTAGGTACTAAGTCCCACACATTGTTCCTTGTGAATTGGTTCAATTCCTCATGCATAGCTTCTATCCATGATATGTCACCTAAGGCTTCCTTTACATTCTTAGGTTCTAATTGTGAGATTAAGCTATGTCCTTCAAGTTGACTTATATTTCTATGTGTTCTAACCCCAACACTTGGATCCCCAATTATTAGTTCTCTTGGGTGCCACCAATTCCTAGATTGACTAGGTTCACCCTCATCTTGTTCAAATGTGCCATTAGTGTGGACATTATCATATGTAATTGGATCATTTGTTACATTATCTTCCAATTGCAAAGTTTCTTCATTTATATCATTTAAGAGTTCATGCATGTCTTGTACAGGGGGAGTTGGTTCTAAAGGATCAAGTACAGGCTCAAGTAATATATCATCATCAAACATATTTTCAACATTAATTTCTTGTTTATGTTGATGTTTATCAATAACCTCAAAGCATGCATTTTCATTGAATTTAACATGTATGGATTCAATTATCTTTCTAGATGCAGGATTATAACACCTATATGCTCTTGAGTTAGTTGAATACCCAACAAATATGCATTCAATAGACTTTTGTTCAAATTTATCTAGATTATCCTTAATGTTTAGCACAAAACATTTACATCCAAATACTTTAAGATAATCTATCTTAGGTTGTCTATTGTTTAGCAATTCATAAGGCGTTTTATTTAATTTCTTTCAAATAGTAAGCCTATTTATAATATAGCATGCACAACTAACAGCTTCAGCCTATAAATATTTAGGTAATTTATTTTCATACAACATTGTCCTAGCAACTTCTTGAATTGTTCTATTTTTATGTTCAACAACTCCATTGAGTTGTGGTGTTCTAGGTGGTGAGAATTCATGTTTGATTCCATATAGTTCGCAAAATTTGATTACGTCTTTGTTTTTAAATTCTTCACCTCTATCACTTCTAATCCTTTTAACATTTTCTTCATAAATGTTTTCAAGTTTCTTGAAAAGGGTTTCGATTGCTAATGGAGCATCGTCTTTGTGTGTTAAGAACAATGTCCATGTGTAGCGTGAGTAATCGTCTACTATGACACACACATAGTAGTGTCCACCTAGACTTCTTGTCCTACTTGGACCAAATAAGTCTAAGTGAAGCAATTCTAGTACATGACTAGTACTCACTTCATGTTTCGGTTTTAAGGTTTCTTTAATGTGTTTTCCCTTAATACATGTTTCACACATTTGAAAATTATCTAAATCTAACTTAGGCATACCTCTAATTAAATTCTTTTTAGATAATTTCCTAATGGTTGAAATTCCTATATGGCCTAATCTTCTATGCCATAAATTCACATCTAAGTCACGTGATATTAGACACTTAACCTTAGCATCTAACATGTTATCTAAGGTAAGAGTATAAATATTACCCTCTCTATTTCCTTGTAATACTATTTCTCCCTTTTTATTTATTATATCACAAGAATTGGGAAGAAAGGAGACATTATAACCACAATCTATAAGTTGAGAAATACTAAGTAAATTATAGGATAGATTGCTTACTAATAACACATTTCGTATTTGAAATGTGTAAGGGTCCCCGATTGTTCCTCTTCCAACAACTTTTCCTTTGTTGTTGTCACCGAATGTCACCTTTCCACCATCAATATGTTCAAGTTCCGTGAATAGTTTGGGGTTGCCCGTCATATGCCTCGAACATCCACTATCTAAAAACCATTTGGTTTTTAGATTCTTTGACTTTGCCTCCTTCTTGCATTCCTTGCGTTTATCCTACAATGGAGACAAAGTTTTAGGTACCCTTTATTTGGGTCCTTGAATGTTAGGGGCATTATTCTTGTTTAGATAACCCTTAGGTATCCAAACTTGAACATACCTTTTAGGCACATTTTTAGCATGGTTAAAATAAGAAGGATAAGCATATAGATGATTATTCCACATAAGTGAAGATGCATTGTCATACATGTTGCGCCGTGGTTGATAATCGTTATAGGATGGCCGAGATTTATGATGTATATAAGGCATGTGAATTTGTTTCTTATATGGCGCAGTATAAGTGTGTTCATAGGCATTTCTATAAGACTTATAAGAGTGTTGCCTATACTTAGGTTCATAATAAGTTGTATGCATTTTATTCGGTCTAGATGCATTTGTATACATGTAGGCATAGTTTCTAGGTTGTCTAGATGCAAAGTTTTGCCTAGATGTATGTTATGCGTGTGTGCTTTTATGGGTGTATGTTGCATTTTTGCCTTGATATTAGTAGAAGAAGGTGTAGAAGAAAATGTAGTAGGCAAAGTTGATTTTATTGTATTATATGGAAACTTTGTACTAGATGAAACAAACTTAGTCTTTTTATTCAATTTTTCATTTTCTTCTTTATAGCCTAAGCCGGTTTTATCATTTCCATACTTTTGTGAAGAGATGAGTGTGTCTAACATGTTTGCACCAGATTTAAATTGTTCTATCATTTTTTCTAAGGTAAATTTAGAAGACTTAAGTTGCCTTATTTCATTTTCACAACTTTCTAGCTTGGATTTTAACATTTTATTTTCCATTTGTAACTTTTGTTCATCTTTCCTATATGATTCAATTTTATTCTCTAAAGAATCAAGAGTATTTGAAGAATCTTGTTTAAGAAATTCTAGTTGATCGGAAAATTCCAAGTTGGACGTCTTCAACTTGTCATTTTCTTCAACTAGTTTCTTCCTTTCTTTAGAGAGCCTCTTACAGTGAGCATGCATTCTTAGGAATTCTTCATACATTTCATCAAATGTCATGTCACTATCAGAATCACTATTAGAAGTAGAACATACCTCGTTGGATACGAAGCAGGCTTGAGCTTCCTCAGTTTCGGATTCTGAGTCGGATGAGTCACTCCATGTGCTCACCTTCATTGCTTGTTTCCCTTTTCTTGCCTTAGACTCCTTTGTCTTTGTCGTTTGTGCCTCCTTTTCCTTGGCTTGTTTATTATTGCTGTTGTTATTATTATTTTTCTTCGTGGGACACTCATATGAAATATGTCCTTTTTGACCGCATTTATAACACTTTAATTCTTTGTTATACCATTTATTTGTGTTATTTTTCCTAGGTTGAGAAGAAGAAGAAGAACAATTACGTTGTCTATTCCTATTTGGACGTTTGAAAAACTTTCTAAGTTTTCTAGCTATCAATATCAAGTCATCATCTAATTCAGTATCACTATTGCTATCATCGTTACTAGCATGTGTTTCGGTTGTTTTGAAAGCTATAGACTTACCGGATGACTTAGACGATTCGGACTTTCGTTGGTTTAATTTAACCTCGTAGACTTTAAGAGACCCGATCAATTCATCCATCTTAGCGATTGACTTTGTCTCCTCGATTGCAGTCACCTTTGGATCCCATTCAGCAGGGAGGCTTCGTAGCACCTTTTGAACCTTTTCACTGTTTGAAAATGACTTCCCTAAAGCTTCAAAGGCATTGAAAATATTAGTAATCCTCAAATCCATAGATGTTATGGATTCGTTTGGCAACATTTTGAAAGTCTCTAATTCAGTCATAAGCATGTTTATTTTTGACTCTTTAACACCACTAGTACCTTCATGCTTTAATACAAGTGATTTCCACATGTCGTGTGCGCTTGTGCAATTTGACACATATCCTGCTTCAGAAGTTGTAAGTCCATTTAAAAGTAATTGCATAGCTTTAGCATTCATTGACATTTTCTTTTTATCATCCGATGACCATTCACTTTTATATTTTTCAACCTCTTGAGTTACTCCACTAACTTGTATAACTTTCATTGGAATGTACGGCCCATCTTCAACTATAGACCATAAATCGATGTCTATAGCCATTAAGAATAGCCTCATTCTTAGTTTCTAATGAACAAATTATTGCCATCAAAAGAGGAGGGCGTTGTGTAGACATACCTTCCAACTCACCTTTGTGAGAAACAATAGCTATAGTATGTACCTTGGATTTGAGACAAGCAGTATATAAAGAATTGTTGTTTCTTGGCCTTGTATTGTACGTACGGTGTTAAATCTTGCTTCTTTTGAGTGGTTTTGGCCTGGCTCTGATACCAAATGTTGGACCATGCACCTATAATAAACACCACTAGAGGGGGGGTGAATAGTGGTTAGCGGAAATTACACTACACCCTTGTTAAAATCCCATTTGAAAACATAATCTGAGACCAACTCAGATTCAGAACCCGTTTTTTTACAAATTCACAAATAATGGTAAACAACTCCAAAAATTATGAAATTTCCAGCATTGAACCTCAATAAGTTAACAAGATTCTGTCCAAAAATCAGACAAAAATAAGATCGTTTGACCCTTCAAACAAATAATAATATTCAGATGGTCAATCTGGATAGAATTGGACAGAATATTTCTGATTTTGCAAAACGTGTTTCTCTTTGAATACTCAACCAAAAAGGTTGATCTTTATATAAAAACACTCCTTAGAATGTGTAGATGAAGTTTTCAAAAGGCCCTGACCTTAAACAATTCTTCAAAAATACAGAATTTAAGTTTTCTCAAAACTGGTCAGATTGCAGCCAGATTGGAGCAGTTATCTTGCAAAGACTGAAAGACTAAATTTCCCTTGCTCAAATCAAGTGATTCTTATTGAAATGAAAGCTAACAGTCTGAAGTATAACTCCACCAAAAATCACGAATTTTGAAAATGTTTATCTATTTTTTCAAATTGTGTGAAGTTGGGTGAAAACTGCAGTCAAAAACGGGCAGAAAACAGAAATAAAGAAAAAGAGAAGAACACCGAAGATTTATCCTGGTTCGGTCAATGTGACCTACTCCAGTCCCAAGGAATACCTTTCCTTGGATTTTACTATGAAATGAACACCTACAACAAGAGCCAAGCTTGATCCTTGGGTTATACACCAACCCTATTCAAGACTTGGATAATCACCTTCTAAGCAACTCTTAGTTGCAACTCCTCTACAACCTATTGATGTAGCCTTATAAAGATGGCTAATCAATCTTACAAATGAAGCTCAAGTGGCTTGTAGCTCACCATAATACAACAAAAACACCTTTGCTACAATGACTAAAATAATAACAACAAGAAGATGAAGATGAAAGCTACACAATTCAACAAATGCTTGTGAGCTTCAAGTGTGTTTCATTTTCTTCACCAATGCCTCTATTTATAGTGTGATTTGAGCCTTGAAGATAAGAATGCACATGTGTCACCATCTTCATCATCAAGTCCAAATGTCTTCTTATCATTGGTTGGCCTTGTACAGTTGGTAAAATAAAACACAATGATTGGTCCACCTTGACAACTTTATGTGGCCCGAAAATTACACCTTGGATTTGTCTTGGAATTATCTTGAAACCAAGAAGATAATAAGGCCATAACCATTCCACCATCTTCTCAACTCTTTGGCAAGATAATAGGCATGTGAGACTTGACCCATTTCAAATTGAAAATTCAGCTCCAAGAAGGATGTAGCCGTTGGCTACATTTCAAAAGTGTTTTTTTTCTTTTCTTTTTCTTAATTAAATAAGAAAGGATAATACCACCAAATTATCCCCAACTTCAAGCACAATAATAGGGCATGTGAGAGCTCCATTTGACTTCAAAAAATCTGCAAAAAACGCCCAAGAGACCATATAGCCGTGGCTATATTTTTGAAATATCCAAGTTGGCATTTTTGCCAACTAGCTCCTTTTTGGTTGGTCCACTTGTCTCCAACTCATAAAATGAACTCCACATCATATCCACCATATCAATCACGTTTTTCCACATACATATTAGTATAGCAACTCAGATTTTTGAAGAAGAAATAAATAGATAACACTTGACAAGATATGTCAACGTGTAACACCGAAATTTCCCAATATTTCTTCTTATATGTTGAGAACATTTCCACACCTTTGACACATTTAATATCTCTGAATAATGATGATAAATATTCTCTTATAACATATATAAGAGAGTCTTCAAGAAAAAATAGAATGTGACATCTCAAATCGTCACATATCCAGCTATAGTCAATAATATCATCGGTTGAGAGAATAAGATATAGGATCACCATATAATCATCAAACTAATAATAACACAGCTCTATAATGAAGATAATAATATGCTCAAGAGATTCCTTGAGTGAAAATACCAAAAATACCCTTGGGGGTGTGAAATGACCAAAATACCCCTGGTGTGAGAAAACTTCAGAAACGTCCCGGATGGTCATAAATAATCATGATATCAACTTTGTCATGATAAATAGTATAACAATATGCTCTTGAAATATTTCCACCATATCATGTTCCTACAAAACACAAAATACCAATTTTGCCCTTTTTGGTAAGTTGTAGAAACTTCCAAGGCATGTTAATCACAAGACAATTATAATCACCAAAAACACATAATAATCACATAATGAGCATGTATAAATCATGTACAAATAAAAACAACCATTTTATCACATTTTAGAAAAATACTTCTAAAAACCCTAGACGTCGATCGATCGAAGTGCCTCAGCTTCAGAGATCGACGTCTCACAGAACCACATCGATCGATTGACATGAGGGTTCGATGTAGATCGATCTGTCGATGTGTCTCAGATTTAGAGATCGATGTCTCACAGAATCACATCATCGATCGACGTGAGAGTTCTATGTACATAGATCGATCGACGTGCAACAACCTGAGAGATCGATGTCAACTTTCTCAACTTTTTAAACTTTTATTCACATATAACACCATGTGTGACATTTTTATGTATTCACCACTTAAAATCATGACTTTGAAAATTATCCAAACATATTTCTCAACACAGTCAATGTGACCTGCTCTTGTCCCAAGAAACAACTTTTCTTGGATTTTACTACGGAATGAACACAAGTATAGCAAGAACCGAGCTTGATCCTTAGGGTTAAACACCAACCCTATTTAAGACTTGGGTGATCTCCTCAATGCAACTTAGGATGCAACACCTCTACCACCTATTGATGTAGCCTTATAAATTTAGCTAATCAATCTTACAAATAAAACACAAGAGGCGTTTAGTATACAACAAATATCGCAAGAACCTTGTATACACAAAGAATGAATCAAGAAAGAAGAGAAGAACAAAGCAAGACAATGAGCTTTAACTTTTTCTTTCAAGAGTGTGTCTTCTCTTCTTCACGTTGCCTTCTATTTGTAGTGTGAAATAAGTCTTGAAGATAAGAACTCCTATGTGTCAAAATCTTCATCACCAACTCTTAGTTGTCTTCACATCATTGGTTGGCCACATAAACACCTTGTACACTTCGCAACATGGAGAAATATGATTGGTCCACTTTGAACACTTAGTCGGCCGATTTTTATCTTGAAAAATAACATAGAAATTGTGAAGATAATACCCAAGGATAAGATGACATATTCCCTCAGCTCCTTGGCATATGATAATAGGCCATGTGATGGCTGAAATTTTGAACCAAAAATCAGCTCCTAACAACTCCATATAGCCGTTTTTTTTCAAACTTAAAAATTCCAATTTGGCAATTTTACCAACTAGCTTGTTTTTTGGTTGGTCCACTTGGCATCAATTCATAAAATGAGTACAACATTATCTCCACCTGTAATGAGAAATCATAAATAATAGTTGACAAGATTATGTCAACATATAATCCAAAATTTCCACTTTTCTCCTTTGTATGTTGTGATAAATTTTACACCAAGACCACCTTATAATCTGTGCAAAATGATGATTGATAGGCTCCAATAACATATATAGAAGAGTCTTCAAGAATAAATTAGAATGTGACATCGAATACCGTCACATATCCTGCTACTGTCGGTAATATCACCGAATAAGAACATAGAATAGAAAACCATGATATAATCTTCCAGAACACAATAAATAAGCTCCATAATGCAGATAATAAGATACTCAAGATATTCTTTGAGTAAAATGACGAAACTGCCCTCGGGGGGTTAAAATGACCAAAGTGCCCATGGTGAGAGAAAACTCTGAAAATGACCCTGATGGTCAGAAATAAATATAAGAACACCTTTGTGATAATAAATAAGATGAAGATAGATCCTTGAATCATATTCACCATGTCAAGTACCTACACAAACTCAAAATACTAAAATTTGCCCCTTTTCGGTAAGTTGTGGAAACTTCCAGGGCATGCAAGTCGCAAAGCATAATATTCATCAAAATCAAATAATAACAACATGATAAACATATATGAATCAAGCAAAAATTAAAACAACCATTTTATCACATTTTAGAAAAATATTCTAAAAACCCTAGACATCGATCGATCGAAGTGCCTCTGCTTGAGAGATCGCTGTCTCAGAGTGAGGTTCAAAGTTTGTCTCTGACCTACATCGATCGATTGATCGATGTGTCTTAGGTTTAGAGATCGATGTGTCATAATAAGGTTTGGAATTTTTACTGCACAGGGAGGATACTTACATAATTCGATGATACTATACCGTGCGATTGAATCTAGGGTTGAATAGAACAATACCTCTTCCTTCCCCCCTTTTTCTACCTCTCGGTTGGCTTAGCAAAATAAGGGCTGCACTTATTACAACCATCGAATGATTGAGAGAAGGAGTAAAGAAAGCAATTGGTGTTGTTGCCCTACTGATGACATCGACAAAAGGGAAGCTGCACCCCTCTTTTTTTTTCCTTTGCTGCTAGTGGAAAACGCAGGTATGAGGGGGTGGAAGAAATATTTTGGTTGCAGAATTATTTGTGGGAATGGTGGGGGCCGGTTAGCCTGGGGGAATTTATATAGAATTAGGTTAATTTAATTTAGGATTATTTACATGGTTTAGATAAGTTTTAGCTAGTATCCTAGTTGGTGTAAGACTGAACTCCATGTAACTTTATCCAAGATTCTCTAATTCCATTTAATTTAGTATTATTCTATTTAATTTTACTTTATTTATTTTTTTTCCTTTTTTTTCTTTTTCATTTGCTGGGCAGGCCGTAACATTAATGCTCTGGGGAGGTTGTGCTGTTTATCATTGGCGGACATGCGCCTCAAGATGGTGAAGTTTAAGAGGGGTCTGAACAAATGCATTCGCATTGGAGTGGTGAATGCTAATGTCTTGGACTCTAAGAGCTGCTAGATGCTTGTTACCGTGCCAAGAGCGACATGCAGCAGCATGGCATCGACTGGTTGTTAGAAGCAAGTGGTGTTTAAAGATCCTACTATGAAAGAATTTACTTTTCAAGGGAACACAAAATTCAAGAAGTTGCCCTAAAATATCTATCTAACAGCGGCGTAGGCTCATAAAGCACTGAGAAAGGGGGATGAAAGATTTCCGATGTATACGATGAATACTGAGAAAGAAGTGCCTTCCATCGACGGTATTCCTCTGGTGAACGAATTTAAGTATCTATTCCCTGATGAGCTACATGATTGCCACCAACATGAAAGTGGAGTTTGAAATCAATCTAATACCGGGAGCAGAGCCGATATCAAAAGCACCATACATAATGGCACCGACAGAGCAGAAAGAGCTAAAAGAACAGTTACAAGAGTTGCTAAACCATAAGTTTATGAGACCCAGTGTTCACCTTGGGGAGCATCGGTCTTGTTCGTGAAGAAGAAAGATCATGGCATGAGGTTATGTATCGACTATCGTGAGCTGAATAAGATCACGATCACGAATTAGTATCCCTTGCCAAGGATCGATGACTTGTTCAATCAGCTAAAGGTAAGGAACTGTTTATAATTTAAGCAAGCCGTACATAACGTACCTGTAACTGTGAACTATACGTGCATCTATGTGCAGGGTGCAAAGGTGTTCACTAAAATCAACCTCAGGTCAGCATATCATCACTTGAGCATCAAGGCGAAGGACATTGCTAAGACAATGTTCCACACAAGATACGGGCACTATGAATTCCTAATGATGCCTTTTGGATTGAAGAATGCACCAGCATCATTCATGGACTTGATGAACCCCGTATTCAAAGAGCAATTGGACAAGTTTGTGGTGGTGTTCATCGATGATATTCGGGTGGTATTAGAGATTCACGCTGAACACTTACGAGAAGTATTAGAGATTCTGAGGAAGAAGAAGCTATATGCCAAGTTTAGCAAATGTGAATTCTGGTTGAAGAGCGTGACATTCCTAGGTCACGTGATTTCGGAGGAAGGTATTTCTGAAGATCTAAAGAAGATCAAACGGATCATTGAATGGTCATGACCTACCAATGTTACTGAGGTAAGAAGCTTTCTAGGTCTTTGCAGGATTAGGAATATTACAGGAAGTTTGTGAAAGGATTTTCGATGATATTGCGGTTCCATTGAGTAAGCTGACTCAAAAAAGATGAAGCTTGAGTGGACCTCCGAGTGCGAGCAAAGCTTCACAAAATTGTCTAGAAGAGGTTGACCACTGCTCCATTTTTGGCACAACTCTCTAGCACTGAAGGGTTCGTGATATACAATGACGCATCTAAGAATGGTCTAGATATGTGTATATTAATTTCATTTCAATGATCATATACATATAAATTGTGGCATAACCACTTTTATTGTAGGATGCGTACTGATGCAAGATGGAAAGATAATTTCTTACACATCGAGGGCAACTGAAACCATATGAGCAAAATTATCCGACTCATGACTTGGACCTTGCCGTATTATGTTTGCATTAAAAGATATAGAGACACTACTTATATGGAGAAAAGTGTGAGGTCTACACCGATCACAAGAGCCTCAAGTACTTGTTCACGCAGAAAGAAGAGCTTAATATGAGACAGATGAGATGGTTAGAGTTGATCAAGGATTATGATCTGACCATCTACTACCATCCCAAAAAGGCAAACAAAGTGGTGGACACACTGAGCAAAAAGTCGAAGCCACTTGAGACAGAGTCCACTAGAAGAAGAGAGATCGAAGAGTTTGATTTGGACCATTGTGGATTCCATAGCGAATGTCTTGGCTGCACTCCTCATTACGCCGACCCTAATGGATCGAGGTAAAGGAGGCGCAAAAGGTGGAATGGAACTACGAGGTTATACGAGACCGACTTTGGACTGAGCAAGGTTAAAGGGTTCCAAATACTGGATGACGAGAGCTTTTGGTTTCGAGGTATAGACTGTGTGTGCCTGAGGATGAAGTTCTCAGAAAAGAAATATTGAAGGAAGCACACAACTCGGAGATTGTCTGTACACCCAGGAGCCATCAAGATGTAAAATGATTTGAAAAGGAAACTATTGGTGGGAGTGGTATGAAGCGCGAGATCGCTGAGTATATTGCCTGATGCTTAGTTTGTTAGCAAGGAAGACAAAACATTAGTGACGAAGCAGACTTTTACGGCCGTTAGAGATACCTGAGTGGAATGATAACATATTATGATGGATTTTGTAGCAGGGCTCCTTAGACAATAAACGGACAACGACGTTATTTGGATGATTGTGGATTGATTGACGAAGTCCATACATTTCCTACCAGTATCGAGTGAAGCTACAATGGAGAAGTTGGTGACATTATGTATGGACAACGTCATGAGCTTTCATGGAGTACCAGTGAGCATTGTGTCGGACCAAGATCCAAGATTCACATCCCTATTTTTGATTGCATATCTGAGAGTCATGGAGACTGAATGGAGGATAGCACAACATTCCATCCCCAAACTGATGGACAATCGGAGAGGACTATACAGACTCTAAAAGATAAACCGAGAGCTTGCGCGCTAGATTTCAAAGGAAATTAGGGCAATATGGTGAAGCTGATCGAGTTCTCTTACAATAACGGTCATCATAACCCGATTGTCATGGAGCCCTTTGAAGCTCTATATGGAAGAAAGTGTAGATCCCTGCTGTATTGGGACGAAGTTGGGGAAAGAACTATCACTGGTCCCGAGCTAGTTGAGCAGACATTAGAGAAGGTAAAGATCATTCGAGAGATTCTCAAGGTAGCTGAGGATCGCAGTAAGAGTTAGATGGACTCTAAGAGACAACCTCTAGAGTTTGCAGTGGGTGAAAAAGTATATCCGAAGGTTTCTCCTATGAATGGCGTGATACAGTTTGGAGAAAAAGGGAAGCTAAGCCTTCGCTACATTGGACCCTGTGAAGTACTTGAGAGGATTGGGACGTTGGCATATTGTTTAGTGCTACCTCCGGTATTATCGCAAGTCTACAACGTCTTTCATGTGTCACGACTACGGCGATCTGTTTCTGACCCGAGTCATATGTTGGAAGCTTGACCACTGAAGGTAAGAAGCGATGCAACATACCAGGAGACTCTGACACGCATCGTGATTGAAAGGATCAAGTTTTGAGGAGGTGAGTGATCTCATATGTCAACGTTCTCTGGACGAATCATACGGAGCGATAAGCAACATGGGAGCTCGAAAAAGAAGTGCAGAAGAATTATCCACACTTATGCGACTAGGGTACATAAGTTTCTAGGACGAGACTTTTTGTAAGAAGAGAAGAATGTTATATCCAGCAAAAACAAAAAGCAAAGTAAATAAAAGGAAAAGAAAAGGAAATACTTAAAAGGAAAAGATATTAATATAGGATATATCTAATAGCTATCTTATATCAGTTAGATGGAAATAGAAAAATATAGGATAAAGATTAAATTCTAACTAATTTACACTAAATGTAGTTCCTATAATCCTAAGAAATTAATTGCCCATATATATATATATATATATATATATATATATATAATATATATATATATAATCCTACCCATCCCACATGTTTCCAGCTGTGAAGCTGCATTGCACAGATGGACTACTGGTCACTCGTCTATTTCTTCGTATGCATATGACGTCTTCCGTGCCAAGGGTTCGAAGATGTCATGGGTTAGCACTGTTTGGTCTACTAATAATTTACCCAAGCATTGCTTCATTTTTTGGCTGGCAGTTCGTCGGAGACTCCCCACTAGGGACAGATTGCATTTTCTGCTGAATGATCTCAAATGTCCTAACTGTGATGCTTTGGTGGAGACGCAGGACCATGTGTTATTTATGTGTCCGGTTGCTAAGAATATTTGGAGGTTGGTCACCGAATGGCTTCATATTCCAGTGGTATTTAATTCCTTGAAAGATTTATTGGACTGGACATCCAAGCACGCTAGAAAGAAGAGTTTGAGGTCTAAGTGTCTTAAGGCATCTTTTGCTGCTACGATTTATAGCTTGTGGGTTGCTAGAAACCGCAAGTGTTTTGAGGATCACAATACAAATGCTCAGGATGTGGTATATAGAATAGTTACTCAATTGTATAGATTGTTACCTTTAAATGACAATTAGTGTAGGTTTGGGTGTTTGTATGTTTTGCATCCTGGGTATGCCCAGTGGAATTGTAAAGATGTGATCCATTTTGGTCTTGGTTAATGAAATTTTAAATTTTAACCAAAAAAAAAGAAAACAATTCAGCCAATTTCCCCCGCCCAATTAGACCAACCAGTAGCTACCACTTTGGAAGAATAAAGGAGAAATTTGGTCCAAAAAATGCTAAGTACGATTAGTATATACGGATCCAAGTAGGTACCTTATCTGTACTCGCTATGATAATACGAACCATATATATATATATATGTGTGTGTGTGGTGTGTGTGTTGTGTATAAATTGTATAAATTCAAGGATCATGCACACATATTGCGTAAATAGATGTATATAGGTATATGTGAGGCCAATTGGATATATATAGTATAAAGATGTAACTATCGTATTGAATATGCATAAGTCGAAACAAAATATGGCGGATACTCGGATGGGAACATCGGGCAGGACTGTTTTTTGGTAGAAGTATGTATACATTTTGATATGCATACGATATATACAATATATGAATATACGTATGTTGAACTGTATAAGTATATATATATATATATGTATGTATTTGAATGGAAGACGGAATGACTATATTCCACGGCTTACAGATTCCCCAGTCTGGAAATCTATCTGTCGCATTCATCACATTTGTCTCCCAAATTCAAATGGCTTGGGCGCATTTCTATCATGGACGGCTACACCTTCGGGAGAATTTTCGCTAAAATCAGCATACACTATTTGTCGGACATCACGGCCTACATTAATGTCGGCTAGGTTTATTTGGAGTAAACACCACTCACCTTCCATTCGGCTGTTTTTGTGGCGCATGTTTCATTCAGCCCTTCCATTTGAAGATTATATCGGCCGCTACTCCATG
This sequence comes from Eustoma russellianum, assembly GCA_036186865.1. NCBI lineage: Eukaryota > Viridiplantae > Streptophyta > Magnoliopsida > Gentianales > Gentianaceae > Eustoma > Eustoma russellianum. The sequence continues at coordinate 23,057,371 of AP025059.1, forward strand.
GCGCGTCCAACTCAATGCCCTTTCTGTAAAACGCATTCAGCTACGGTCGACCATTTGTTCATTACATGTTCTCGCATCCGATTTTTCTGGGGATTTTTTTGCTGCCGAGCTTAATGGAGTGAAGCCGTCCACACTATCTCTTAGGCAGTATGTCATGGCATGGTGGTATCGATCCAATACCACATCTCTCTTAGGCGTTTTGCGGATAGTAATTCCCGGGATAATATTATCCAATATTTGGCGTCATTATGCGCAGCTGACTTATGGCGACATCACTTGCTTCTCCACATCAGCACTCCGTAACTCAATTCATTTTGATATCCACATGTGGATGCTGAAGATACAGGGAACCAAGTTGGCTGCAGGTCCATTTCCTTCTCTACCCTGGCTTCCTCACATTCGACCCCCTAGACTTCGTATTATACGCTGGCAAACCCCTCCCTCTGGCAGACTCAAATTAAATGTGGATGCCGCTGTGGGTCAGCACTATGCTGCGGGTGGAGGAATTCTACGCGACCATAATGGTGCATGCATCCAGGCCCTCTCATTTCGGCTACCTCGCTGTACCCCTCTGCAGGCCGAGACACAGGCCACCCTGTTTAGCCTGCTGTATTTTCTCCCATCCTACCGATTGCTAATTGTAGAATCGGATTGTGCTCAACTGCTTGCAAGACTGGACAACCCACGACGGCCAGCGGGCCATTATCACCTTCGCCTGCTACATGATCTCATCCGTCAGCATCGGCTAGAGTTAGTGCATACATATCGTGAGACAAATATGCCGGCACACTATCTTGCCCAACACGCGATGTTGCAGCCTATAACGGGGGAGTACAGCAGCTCCACTCTTCCTTCCCTGGTCAGGGCTTCGGTTGCACTGGATCTTTCCTCGGTGGCTTTACGCGCAGCTTGACCTTCAAATTTGTACTATGGGTTGCTCCTATTGGAAATACGCTGCCCGTGTACTAATGGACACGGGCAGGATCGGTACGCATCGTAGCTATTACATTTGCTGCTGCTTGTTAACAATGATTCTATACGTTAATGCTGTTTTTCTTACCATGTGCAATGGCTGCTGCGGTAATTTTGAGGTCCATTTCACGGGTGCATGCATTTCTAAAGTCTTCCATATGGATTGGCCATGTCAACTTATCACTGCCTGTACTCGTTCAGTACAGGCAGCCTCGGTACGTTCTCTTTTTTCAGGTATATTTTTCGACTCTTCAGCCAGCTGACATTGTGTCATTCTTTGCATTATGTATATTCTTCCCTGCACAAATCATGCAACTCGCTACCGGTAATGAGCATTGGAGTGGCCGTAGAAGACATTAGTTGCATTTATATATTGAAAAAGACACAGGCACAAGATTGCCCTTTCTCCCTGGTTGGCCGCATGGATTGGCTTCTCACATGTCCATCTGCCGGCACTTATTATGTGTCGGCAGCACAGGTTGCATCTATGGCCAAATTTCACAAACTTTTCATTGGTTTGAATTGATGATATTCTTACATTCTTTTTCTCCTGATGTGTTGGAGAGACAATGGATCGCGCGTTTTCTCGGAGTCCCACACGCACTCCATGTAGGTTTCTGGATGGTCATTATGCATAAATTGGTTGGTATCGCTGTTGCCCCTTCTCCGGCTTGCCCAAATTCTGTCGACATGCTCCCTGCCACCGAACGGCGCTCAGGCAGAGTTTCACCTGTCCATCAGACTGCTTTCTTTTTCTGTTGGCTTCGAACAGTGTTCTTCACTTGTAAATTTTTATTCAATTGCGTCTATCGTCATTCCAGATATATAAATATGTACGCTTTTTCCTTCGCCGGGGTTTTATCCACAAGGGTGGTTTTACCCGGCAAGGTTTTAATGCGGCATGTCATATATATTCTGGATGCTGATAATCACATATTGCGGATTTGCGTTATACTTTGCTGTACTATGGTTTTCCTCCGCCATAAGTGAGGTTTTCAATTAATAAAGCCGTGTTTTCAAAAAAAAATATGTATGTATTTGAATTTTAAATTTTGTGTGAAGTATGTGCAAAGGCCAAATAGATGTACTTGGTTGAGGATATTGGCAAAACTATTTTGGGCATAAGTGATGACATAAATTTGATAAGTATATGATTTATAGCCTCTGATATAGGTATGAATTTGTGTGAGATTAATTTGGACATTGATATTAATTTTGGGTGAATTTGATGGCATTGTAAATTGGGATTTTGCATAATTTCATGGTGGAATAAGATTGGAAATAGCATAAGATGAATTCTGGTGGAAAGAAGGTGCCGCCAGCGGCGGCACTTGAGCCACACGTGCCAGAAAAGCGACGGCAAGTGGCAGCATGTGCGTGGGTGCAGTGTGTTATGCGTGACTATACTTGTTGCCTACAGTGTTTGGTGTGAGAAAATATGAGTGGTGTGCGTTTTAGAGAGAGACCAAGGGATAGGAAGTGATGGTGTAGGAAATTAGGGTTTTGAGAGTGGGGAGGGGGCTGGCCGAGAGAGTGGGGTGGTGGAAAGGGTATTAAAGGCAGAGTCAGAGGGGTAGCCGAGGGTGTTGGGGCAGGGTTAAGGTGAGTTGGGTAGTAGGTTAGGGGAGAAGAAGGCCGAGGGAGGTACGTGTATGCATATGTTTATATGCAAATGTATGGGCGTGGGCATATATATGTATATGGATACACGGGAGACAGGAGTTATTTTGTAGTCGGCATATTTGTGTTTGGTATTTGGTATATTTGTGTTTGGTATTTGGAATACTGTGTTTGGATATTTGAAATTATTTGGTGATTTGACTTTTTAGAAAATTGGAAATAATTGGAGTTTGATCAAAGTGGAAATTGTTTGGAAAATCGTGCATTGCATTTTGCGAAATTCACCCTACAAGGGAAATATATCGTTAAGCTAGATTGGTCCCAAAGAAACAGAGCGTCCAAGCTTAACTACCTAGTCTGGGACAGGGTGCAAGGGCATATTGGCTGCCATTAAGGCGCCCAAGCATATTGGCTATTTCGATAGAGCAGCTGGGCATATTGGCTATTACGGTGATCGATTCATAAGTCTTACAGTATAATCACTTGTAAGGAAAGTGCTATAGTCATTACATTAAAATTGGTTTTGGAAATTTGGATTTGGTACCCAGTTGGACTCGGATTTAGATATTAGATTTTGTACCGGTTTGGAACCGGAGTTAGATTTGAAAACTTTGAAAAATTGGAATTTGATTTCGGACTTTGACTTTGCATTCATCGATTTGGCAAATTGCATCATCGGATTTTGATTGTGACTAACTTCTGATTGGATATTGAGTGGATGATTGGATTTAGTTGACTTGGATGATTGTTTGAATATAAAGCGTATTATGGTAATTTTATTTGCGAATGGGAAACTCGATATTTTTTATATTGTTTAATTATTTATTACACTTGTTTCCGCGTGTATGATCCCATAGTGGATACATGAAGGTTACTTACTGAGCGATGCTTTCTCATTCATACTATACCCTAATGTTGTTTTGCAGACACTTGGGGATATGACTTAGTGTACATCGAGGATGATTCGGAGTAGGGCTACCGATGACCCGAGGATTGCTGAGAAGAATTGTTGATGTATTTTTCGTTGAGACATTTACGTTATGGATTTGAGGTTTCTGTTTGTGGACGAGAGTTAGATTTAGTTACGATATTTGAATTAGTTTTGGATTTGCCTAGACTTCGTAAATTATTGATTAATGATTATTGATGTTTTTATTTTATGACTTCCAGTGACATCATTTTACATCACTTTGCTGACATGTGTTTGATTGATATCGCACACATAGTATTTCTCTTAGCTGAATACGGCGGATGAACTGTTTCGAGTACTAGGGCTCGGGACAGATCGCTACAAGCCTAGTCTTGGAATTCAGGTATTGTAAGACTAGCAACGGTCCTAGGAAAACTAGTTCAGTAGTTCCAGCCAAAGCATAAGAGATAATTGAATAACTCAAACCATGGAGCCTTACAAAATTCAAAGTTAAAGTCAAAGTCAGATAGGCATATAGTCGTCATAGTGGTTGCGTATCCAGGACTAAGGTTATGGCATGGGTGCATTGACATTGAAATCGGCATAGCATTTGCATCTGTATATGAATATGTGTTTACGTATGTAATGAATGTGCGGGAAGTTGCCCTAATTCCTTACCGAGCGTGTGGATTTGCTCATTCCTTGTCATTTTAGCATACGGTCGTTTTAGAAGAACCTTAAAGTGATCAAGTGTTACCCGGTGGTAGTTTCACAAACAAAAATGATGCATTATTCTGGTGCAATTATAATTTTCTTTGAGTTGTATGATGTATGTTGTTAATAGACGTAAAAGGACGATGTATTCACGGGTCCGTTTTGGTAAAGAATCGATCTGTGACACCTGACCTTTTCATTTATAACATATATAAATTAAAGAACTATAGTTATCTTTTAAAATTAGATCCATAGCTAATATTACTTATCACATATATCTAAGGTTAATTATCTTTATGAATCAAACCCTAAAGTATCTTATAAATTTTTAATTCAATTTAACCCAAAGTAAATAATTCTTTATGTTTGTGACATATTAGTTCCTCAAACACGTCAGCAATAAATGAAAATAATATCCTGATAATAATAATTAGGATTAGATAAATTAAACAACTATAATTTCTCATATATTATACTAATTAATTCATTCATATATATGGATCATGATTAACATCCACAAATGTACACCCAAGTGATGAGAACGGCCAAATAGTTTGGCTTTGTTCCAAACTTAAGTACTACAATATTAGAGACGAAAATGAGAGGAGAATAATGTTTTCATTTCTCTTCAATCCTACTTAAATATTTCCAACATAGTGTTCTATTTATAGGACATACAGGATAGGGATATAATGTATATGTTCATGACTATTGGACATCCACACACATATTTCGAAGTGTCTATTACAATATTTCATAACACGACCTTCAACAACACATTATTCCATAACACTCCCCCTTGGATGTCCGACATTTACAGAATATGCCTCGTTAAAACCTTGCTAAGAAAAATCCAGTGGGATAAAAACTTGGACGAAGGGAAAAAAGTACATATTCTTAAGAATTGGTTTGTGTGATACATCGCCTCGTTAAAATCTTGCCAAGAAAAACCCTGTGGGATAAAAAACTTAGATGAAGGAGAAAGAGTACAATGTGTAATCACACTCCCCCTGATGCTGGCAAGAGATCTTTGAGTCAACGTATTCCAGTGTTGTAGACTATTTCTCTCTAAATATAGTCTTGAACAAGTCGGCAACCTTCTGACTTGATTGTAACAGTTGTATATCAAAATCGCCAGCCTTCTCAAGATCATACGTGTAAATAAAT
>AP025059.1:23077794-23097731 GCA_036186865.1 Eustoma russellianum
TGCTCTTTTAGTTCCTTTAGCTCAGCTGGAGACATTCGGTATGGTGCCTTCGATATCGGCTCAGCACCGAATAGCAACTTAATCTCAAATTATACCTCTCGACTGGGCGGTAGTCATGGCAGCTCGTCGGGAAATACATCCTTATACTCATTCACCACTGGTATCAAATCTATCAAGGGTACCTCTTTTTCTGCAACAATAGCATATACAAGAAAGTCTTGATTATCTTTTCTCCATGCTATGTGTGCCTGCGCTGCACTCATGTAAATCTTCTTGGGCGCCTTCTGCAACTTGAAATCCCCCTGAAAGATGGTTTCCTACTTATCCTGTGTCTACATGCTGACCTGCCTCTGACGACAGTCAATCGTAGCAAGATACTTATCCAGAAAATCCATGCCCAGAATAAAATCAAAATCTTGCATTTGGATCAGGATTAGGGTTGTAGTGAATTCCAGCTTGTTAATTTCCAACGGACAATCCTTGTACTGATAGTGAGATACAAACACCTGATCACCAGAAGTTTGGACACGATAAGGTATCTCGAGCCATTCTGGTAGAATATTCAGACTTTTGACAAACCTCCTGGCGACAAATGAATGACTGGCCCCACTATCGAAAAGAATGTAGGCTGGGACTTTGTTAATCAATATCTCACCTAACATTTGCAGGGTTATCCATATAGCACTTAATCGCAAGAAGGAAAAGTATTTAAAGCAAACCGGAATTTAAATACTTAATTTAGATGTACCGGCTACGACGTCGCCAGCCTCCTCGATGTCGCCGTCTGTCATGACATGCACTTGGGCATTGGTCTTCATTTTCCTCCTCTGTTATGTCTGGCCCTGTTGTGGAGGAGGTGCATGTCTATGCGCGGGGCAATCTCTAGGGAAGTGCCCTAGGGTGCCGCACCTGTAGCAAAAGTCCTTGGTCCTATAGCACTGACCCGGATGAAGGCGTCCACAATGAGCACAAGGTGTGGTGGGTGCCACAGCCCTCACTGGCTGTGCAATCGGTCACAGCTGGTCTCTTGATGGCAAATGGCTAAGTAAATGGTCTCTGCTACTGTGGTGGTCGGAAAGAGCGTCCCAGCTGCTGGCGGCGTGGTACCTTCAGCCATCTCCCTGGTCTCTTGGAACGGTACTCCTCTTGTGGCCTCTTTGCCCGATCATCTGCTGCGACCCTTCTGAGGTCACCCTCGACCTCACGGCATATCTTAAGTAGCTCCTCAAATGTCCCCAGTCTAGCACAAATAATCAAAGACTGAATGCGAGAGCTCAGTCCAGTCTTGAACTTTGACATCTTTGCCTTCTCGTTATCCATAACGGAAGGCATGTATCTCCCTAGTGCGTGGAACCTCTCCGAATACTGGTCCACAGTCATGGACCCCTGGGTGAGCAGCTGAAACTCAGTCATCCTCCTCTGTATGGCACTCTCAGGGATATAATGCCTCTGATATTCTTCTCTGAACTAGGCCCACATCAATGGTGGAGTCAACCCGTGCTCCACATTGCGCCACCATTCCCGGCATCGCCCTCGAGGAATGGAGAAACCACCTCAACCTTCAAGTCATCTAGAACCTGCAATAACCACAGCTGCTCAGTCACATTCTGGAGCCAGATCTCGGCCTTCTCTGGCCGTGTAGAGCCCCTAAAGATCGGTATCCGGGAGTGCTACATCTTCCTATAAAAGAATCGAAGTCCTGGGGATGGTGGTGGTGGCTGCTGCTGCTGCATGTGAGCCATCTGTACCTACTGCTGAGCCACCAGGGTAGTCAGAGTGTCTAGAGTATCTGCAAGAACTTGGGGTATCACCCCCGACCCTGATGGTCGTCACCGTCATGTCCTCCGTTCCCTGCTGGCTCACGTCGTGGAGGCATTTTTCCTGGAGTTCGAGTTCATGAAAAGGATGCAGATTAGTTAAAGTAAGTTAAATTGTTGAACGCGGGGTAAAACGGTAATTATATAAGAAAAGCTCACCATCGGTGCACACCTCCCTTAACCCGATCATAACCTAAGTATACTTCATTTATTAAGGGTACAATCGTCATTCCTATGAAAGATCATAACTTATGTCTAGGTGATCTAGTTAATCCTACGTTTTTGAGTCGGATCTGAAGCCTCGGCTCTAATACCACCTGTAGCGCCCTACTCCTGAACCCTAGCATAGGGAACAGTGCACCCGCCGTATCTTGCTAAGGAGAATACAAGGCATCGAGTCAATCTCTTACATATCCGAAAAGACATAGAAATTTTTCTCGCATAAACAGAATACCATAACATTAAATTACATGAGTAAAAGAAAATCCTCCATAAAAATAATAATTAAGTCATGATAATAAAGTCGAAGTGCTAGCATCTAGAGTCTATCGGACTAAACAAGGTGATGTCTCATGGAATCCTAATGAAATAATAACAGACAGCCGCAGGGTCTCCCTCGTATCCTAGGTTCGACCCTCAGTATGTTCATACTACCGTGTCAGTCCCATCTTCAGCAAAGACATAAGCATACTCTTCCTCGTGCTCACCTAGAGGGGGGAAGTAGGGGTGAGTGACAGGAATTACCCAGTAGGCACATGCCTCAACTAATACAAGACGAGCATATCAAAATGATATAAAACATAGCACATAAAACATGAGATAAACGAGCATATGAAAGAATGCGGGAAAAGTAATTCACTCAGGTAAAGAATGCGCAACTTCATGATACATGTCTAGCTATGCATGTCACATGCAACGAAAACATGTCATATAGAATGTCGATATCACTACCATGCAATGCATGATCCCGGGTCCTAGTGAGTGGCTGTGGGTCGTACCCACCCACAATCATAATACTGAGTGTACGTGGACCCATCACCATACACCATATTGAGTGTCTATGACCTGTACGTCACGACCTACCATAAATGTAATGCACGTGCCATGAATGCAAAAACACAATCGTCTGAGGCCTTCCAGCTCATCCTCACCATCCTTCGGTACTCAAATCTAGGTCCATTTATTTCCAAATAATGATTGAACGTTGTTCGGCATCCGACCCATTTTTCACGGCTTGTAAACATTTTCAGGCATTTTCTATATTTTTCCTTATTTTTCCTCCATTTATTTCTATTTATTGCCTAAATATCTGAATTAAATAAATTATTATAATTACATAAATTTAATGAAAATAATTTAATTTAAGTATTTTATAATTTCTGAAATTTATTTATACTTTTTCTGAGTATTTATTTGTACTCTTCCCTAATTATTACTATTTTTAATTAATTAAATAATATTTATAAAATTTCTAGAAATTCAGAAATTATGTAATTATTATTATTGCATTTGGGCTTGCCCCTTTTTGCCAGCCTTGGTCCGCGCCTTCTTTTGGTCCGGCCCGTCAGGGGTCCGGCACGCTGCAGTCCTTCTTCTCTCTTTTTTTATTTACAACTAATTGGGCGGGCTGCGCTGGGACCCTGTCCATTGGCCATTTAGCCGGCCCGCTACCAGCCTGTCCCTTTTTTTAAAATATAATAAGCAAACGGGCCAAGCCTTTCGGCCCGTCAGCACCTGGTCCGGCCCGCTAGGCTTTTCTTTTTATATATATATAGTCGACTGCTACAACTGCCAAGCACGTGTGTGCCCACGCGCACGCATAAAGGCCACGCGTGGCTCTTTCAGCGTCGCGTGAGGTGCACTTGCTGTAGAGAAAAGGGGGTTTGAGTGATTTCAAAATAAGTGACTTGAATGAATGATATATACACAAACGTGCATGATATATACATGTATGCATGATACATTACTATTACTTGCCTTATTTAGCTTATATATAATGTTGCCGGACTAACGAGCCATGAAGCGTTAAAGCTTACATCATATGGCAAACTTTGTTGTGTTTATACTATTTTCAGGTGCCACCATTAATGAACTAAACTAGTTCATTAAGTGAAGTACTTAGTTTATTAAACTAAGTAGTTCATTAAAGGAAGACACATTTGGAAAAGGCACAAAGGCAACAAGGCTAAGGAAGGAAAGTTTTCTCCTCCTGCCCTCTTAAATATACACACGCCATATACATATAAAATACATATATTTTCAGATTTTTTGAAAAAGGCACATACACATGCCAACGTACTACTGACACGTTATATATTTTACGTACGTATGTTAACGTCACACCACTATACTTAACTCATATTTATGAGTATATTCAGGTTTTATATCATATGATATAAGACATGGTGATGACAAATTATATACGACACGTTAAAAGGTTCTAAACCAAAAATTGTCGTATCGGGCGAATACTGAAACTTCGCCAACATGTCACGTACTTGCCATAAATAAATGGCCAGTCCCTATACTTCAAAAATCATCATAAATTTCGTGGCCTACATGATATTTTCAGCAAAAAATACTTTCCATATTGGCACACACAAATCACCTCACATTAAGGCCAAAATGTGAAGATTCCAATTTTAATTTGACACATGATAAATGGCGCCATATTAGACCAGCCAAGTGCTGAGATTTAAAGTATATATTATATATATATTATGTGTAACATAATATATATAACATGTGCAAAAGTTGGAATTTAATTAGAGAAAAATCAGGTAATCGATAAATATCGAAAATTCGGTTTTCTACGCACACAACACATGGAACGTTTTTGGTATATCATATGACACGTATCTAGATACTTTTTATATATGTTATACATCTTAAAGTGTTCTAAAAAATTAAATTAAGGGCTGATTGGAATATAACATGTGTGTATTATTAAATGTGCACTATTTTACAAAGTTAGCAAAAATAAATTTCAGCACATGCACATACACTATGCAACGTCCCTACAGCTGAGATGGAGCTTATTTGGAGCCTTGTTGGCATATTGATTGGCCAAGAATCAATCATACAATGTTGGTGAATTAAAGAAAGAAGCTACAAATGGTAAGATTTCAAACTTTGTCTTACTTATAACACATGCTAAAAATTTCAGCATGTGTAAGCTTCGCTGGCCGATTTTTGCATGTTAATGTGACATATTTTATCATCTTAAGTTATGTGATTGATTGGAAGAAGAAATGGAAGCATTTTAAATATTTTTCAAAGCCATAAATAGTGATATCTTCAATATCACACATGCTGAAATTTTTCAGCATGTGTAGTATGTACAATGGCCGAAAAATGAGGCCAAGTGGGAGTTCAAATTTCATTCCAAATTGATAAAGATAATTGCTATCAATTTATGATTTATTTTAAAAAGAAAAATCAAAGAGAAATGGTAATATTTTGAAATTTATCTCCATGAATCACATGCTGAAAATTCAGCATGGTATATGTTCATAATGGCCGATTTTTTGCTTGGTTGGGAAGGAATTTTGTCTTGCAACATTTATGTGACAATCTTGAGCTTTATGGAAATTATTTTGTGATTGATATTGGCACATGTTTAAGTGATATATTCAGATTTTTCCAAGTCATCAATGATGACAACATCCAACCAATCATGAAGTGCCAAGTAAGCAAAGCTTAAATGATCATCCAATAAGAAGATGCCAAGTAAGCAAGACCATGTCACAATGAAGTCTTACATCCTCCCAAGGACTTAGAAGATAATTTTCAAGAGGGAGAGGACCCAAGGGGGATGGCCAATGACATTAAAAGGAAAGAAGAGGAGCAAAAAAACAAGACATGAACAAGCATTGCAAGATCAAAGATCAAAAACGCCTAAGCCTCTTCTTCTACATTCTCTTTCTTTCTTTTTTCTTGTAAGCCTATTGTATTCATATCTTTCAATATTGAATAGGCTTGATATAGACCACCACATATTCCATATCTTTGTAAAAGATTGATCAAGGTGTGATCAATCTTCATTCTTGCAAGGTGGTGGTGTTCGTACGAATTGTATTTATCGTACAAGGTTTGTAAAGGGTTGGAGTTAGTGTGTAACTCTATCAACCCTGTGGTAAGGTGTGTTGCATGTGTGTGATTAGTGTGAATCAAGGAAGGTGTTCCTTGAAGACTGGAGTAGGTTGTTTATAACCGAACCAGTATAAAAATCTTGGTGTCATTTACTTTCAGCATTTACTTTCAATTACTGCACAGTTTACTCTTTTTGTTCGCATTCGTAAAAATAGTAAACGACTTTCAAAAATCACGAACATTTTCATAAATATACCCACACGTTCTAGGGTTAATTTGTCACAAGTTTCAACCCTTTTGGATAAGTATAAGTCGATCAAACATCAAAAGTTCTGAGACTAGTGCAGTCTGATTTTCAGACTTGCAAAGGTTGAGACTTTGATTGTAGTTGACCTACTTTCCAAAAGAATTTTGCAAAAACTGTTTCAACCCACTTAAATATAGTATATAAGGAGTTAGTGGTTAAAGTTTTAGAGCATTTGGACATACACACAAATAGGAATAAATTTTTCAAAACCGTCTACCGTTTCTGGCAGATTCGAGAAATCTGATTTCCAACGGTTTTTGAAGGGGTTAAAGGTTGAATTTTAATTTGAAATTTTTAGAGGACCCTCATAACATCTGAGGCTAAGTTCTCTCAAAATTTCAGAATTTTTGGAGACCTATAACATGGTTTTAAAAACGTTTTAAAACTGGTCCTTAAAACAAATCTGTTTTCAGAAGTTGAGTTGTATAGGTTTAAACAAATTTTAAAAACCACACTTTCCGCACCACCTATTCAACCCCCCCTTCTAGTGGTGCCTTACAGATCCTACAAGTGGTATCAGAGCGTAGGAACACTCACTTCAAGGAATCCAACGATTCAGTGAGATGCCAACCACAAACCTCAAAACCGAGCAAGAAGGTATGTCGAGCCAAAGGCCTCCACTTTTTGACGGTGAGTCGTTTATTCATTGGAAACTTAGAATGACACTTTTTCTTATGGATATAGAAGATGGCCCTTATATCCATCTAAGTTATCTACCGTAGACGGAGTCACATTAGAAGTTGTTAAATCTAGACAAGAATATACGAGTGATGATAAAAAGAAACTTAGTATAAATGATAAGGCTATGCAATTGCTCCTAAACGGATTAAGTAAAGTCTAGTTATGTGTCAAACTGTTCGAGTGCACAAGAAATGTGGAGGATGCTAGAAATGAAACACGAAGGCACGAGTCAAGTAAAAGAGTCAAAAATAAACATGCTTATGTCCACACTTGAGTTGTTTAAATTATTGCCTAATGAGTCTATTGTTGATATGGATCTTCGTTTGACTAACATCTACAACTCTCTTGAGTCTCTTGGTAAAGCTTTTACCACGCAGGAAAAGGTACAGAAAGTCCTACGAAGTCTTCCATCCGAATGGGACCCTAAAGTGACAGCAATAGAAGAAAGCAAGGAAACTAAGTCAATAAAGATGGAAGAATTAATCGGATCACTTAAAGTTTATGAGAATAAACTCACCATACGGAAATCGGAATCATCTAAACAAGGTAAAGCTATTGCTTTCAAATCAAATGAATACGTTCTCCCCTCCCTCCGATCACGTAGATGATAGTGATTCTGAATCAGATAACGATGACCTAATTCTATTGGCTAAAGGCTTAAGAAAATTTATGAGAAGGTCATTTAGAAACAAAAATAAGAATACTACAACCAAGAGAAATAAGAACAAGTCAAATGATAAAGACGTTAAATGTTATGAATGTGGCAAACTCGGACACTTATCATATGACTGCCCCAATAAAGAAAAGCAAACAAACAAATACCCTGAAAAGGAGCGGAACAAAATAGACTCGTCTCAGAACCCAAACAAAGGAAACGTGATCTAAAGGCCTCCACCTAGAGTGATTCATCGGATTCTGAAACTGAGACCGAAGAGGAGACTGCACAAGTATGCTTTGCATCCAAAGCATCTAATGAGGTGTCATCTGATTCTGACTCTGACTCTGAACCTTCTTATGATGATCTTTTAGTCAGTATTTAGAATTGCATAAATTCACTAAGACTCTCGCTAAGGAAAAGAAGCGATTAATTAAAGACAAGAAACTGTTAGAATCTTCTAACGAGAATCTTGTCGCTCAATTAAGCGATTCAAAGAAAGAGTCATCATGTGTCATTACTGCATTAAAGACAGAGATTTTATCATTGACCACTCAAAATAATGAAATGAAATCCGAGACTTCAAGTTTTGAAATCAAGGAATACCGATTTAGAGAAAATGATGAAACAGTTTGATACGGGGTCCAACATGCTGCATCGCATTATATTATCACAAAAGCATGACAGCGACAAAACGGGTTTGGGATACGTTGATACAAATGAAGTATCAACCAAACCAACTAAGTTTGTGGTGTCTAAGAAAGTAGACACCCCTAAGCCTCAAGTGGCGTCTAAGATGACGCAAAAGCCGTCCCTTTCCTCATCACGCCCCACTTCTTCTTCGTATCATGTGAAACATAACTTTGTATCATATAGATATGAAAAGAAAAGAATAATGCATACACGAAATTCATATCATCCACGCACTACGCATACACACACAAGGACATATCAAAAACGTCCTTCATTCAATGAGTATAAGGAGTCCTTGGGCAAAGGTCCAAAGTGCATGCACCACATGTCTACTATATCGCACCTTCATCTACATTCTTGCCATTTGATAGATTGAGAAGGATCACCCAAGTATGGGTACCGAAAGGTACTTTTACCAAGAGGTGATTAACTAACTCGAAAGGACCCAAAGTTAAAAGGGTACCTAAATCATCTTTGCACATTGCAGGGAGCCCACACATCGAAAGATACAACTATTAAGTGGTTCCTTGACAGTGGATGCTCGAGACACATGACGGGTGACCCGAGCCTGTTCACCAAACTAAAGAAGGTCACAAAAGGCGGATCCGTGACCTTTGGAGACAACAACGAAGGCAAGATCATCGGAAAAGGTACGATTGGAAATCCAAGCACTCTCCAAATCTCTAACGTATTTTTGGTAAGCAACTTATCCTACAATCTTCTTAGCTTTTCTCAATTTGTTGACAACGGTTTTAATGTGTGTTTTACTCACCCTTATTGCAATATAATAAATAAAAATAGAGAAACTGTTTTAAAAGGAAAACGAGAAGGTAATATTTTTTACGCTTTCTATGGATGATGTGGTAGACGCTAAGTTAAGTGCTTTATGTCAAATGAACCCAATGTGAATTTATGGCATAGACGTTTAGGACACATTGGCATTTCCACACTAGAAAAACTTCAACGAAAGAACCTAGTACGAGGATTGCCTACGCTTGATTTAGATAACTTTCGGTTGTGTGAATCTTGCATAAAAGGCAAAACAAACACGTGAGTCACTTAAGCCTAAAATGAAATAAGCACGACTAGAGTCTTAGAACTATTGCATATTGATTTGTTTGGTCCCTAGTCGTACTACAAGCCTTGGTGGGCGCCACTATGCATGCGTGATAGTTGATGATTTTTCTCATTATACTTGGACTTTATTTCTTGCACATAAGGATGATAGCGCCATTGAGATTGCAAAATTAATTAGACAACTTGAAAATCAATACGGTGTAAGTGTGAAAAAGATAAGAAGTGATAGAGGCGGTGAGTTTAAAAACAAAGAGATGATTTCATTTTGCGAAGAAAAAGGAATCAAGCATGAGTTTTCGTCACCTAGAACTCCACAATTAAATGGAGTAAGTAGTAGAAAGAAAGAATCGTACATTACAAGAAATCGCTAGGACTATGTTATGCGAAAATAAATTGCCTAGATTTCTGTGGGCAGAAGCCGTAAATTGTGCATGCTATATTATAAATCGCCTATCTATAAGAAAGAAAATAAACAAGACGCCTTATGAGATTTTGAATGATCGCATGCCTAAGATTGACTATTTTCGTGTGTTTGGATGCAAATGTTTTGTTTTAAATACAAAAGATAATTTAGACAAATTTGAATCTAAATCAATTGAGTGCATTTTTGTTGGATATTCTATAAATTCAAAGGCATATAGGTGTTATGATCCTCTCACTAGACAAATCATGGAATCTATTCATGTGAAATTCAATGAATTTGGTGAGATTGATAAAGATAAGGAATATGACGATGACTTTGAATTGAAACCCGTGTTGAATGAAGATGATGATTCTTTTGATATGCATGATATGAATGACACACTAGAAAATGCATGATCACATAGAAATGCATGATAACATAGAAAATAATCAACCAAGATGGCATAGATATCACCCACATGATCTCATCATAGGCGACCTCACTCATGGTGTGCGACCACGTAGAAGAATTACTTCGGACGAAATAAATGAATTTCATGCTATGATTTCTGAAATTGAGCCCAAAAATGTGCATGATGCTTTGAGTGATTCTTCTTGGATTGATGCCATGCATGATGAACTTAATCAATTTGTTAGAAACGATGTATGGGATTTAGTGCCACGACCACAAGATAAGACTATAATAGGCACAAAGTGGGTGTTTAGGAATAAAATGAATGAAGAAGGAAAGGTCGTTAGAAATAAAGGGATACTTGTAGCACAAGGCTATAATCAAGAAGAAGGAATTGACTACGATGAAACATTTTGCACCCGTAGCACGTTTAGAAGCTATACGACTATACTTGCTATTGCTTGCATGAAAGATTTCAGATTATATCAAATGGACGTAAAAATGCATTCCTAAACGAATTTATACAAGAAGAAGTATACGTGAAGCAACCACCCGGTTTTGAAGATTTGAAACATCCGATCACGTGTACAAACTAAAAAGGCACTATACGGCCTAAAGCAAGCACCGAGAGCATGGTGTGATCGTTTGCTACTTTTCTTTTTAGAAAATGATTTTAAACGAGGTACTATAAATAGTACACTATTTTTGAACAAGATAAATCGGATTTACTTATTATCCAATCTACGTTGATGACATTATTTTCGGTTCTACCTCACATAGACTTGTTGAAGATTTTGAAAATTGCATGAAATCCGAATTTGAAATGTCTATGGTTGGTGAACTTAATTATTTTCTTGGCTTGCAGATTAAGCAAACGAGTAAAGGGATTCACATAAGTCAAGCAAAATATGTCAATGACATGATTAAAAAGTTTAACTTTGAAAATTTGAAACCATCCCCCACCCCTATGAGTGTCACTACTAATTGACAAAGACGAACATGGTAAAGACGTGATAATGGCTTATATCAATCTATGATAGGTTCTTTGCTATATTTAACTGCTAGTAGGCCTGATATCATGTTTAGTGTATGCATGTGCGCACGATTTCAGAGTCAACCTAAGGTGTCTCACTATAATACGGTAAAAAGAATATTCCGTTATATTAAGCACACGCCCACCTTAGGAATTTGGTACGATATGATTCCACATTTAACCTACATGCTTATACTGATGCAGATTATGGTGGCTGCAAATAGATAGAAATAGCACGAGTGGGATTTGCCAATTTATAGGAAACTCACTCATTTCATGGTTTTCTAAAAAGCAAGCAAGCGTTGCTTTGTCCACTACTGAGGCTGAGTACATGGCACTTAGCCTTTGTTGCACACAGTTGTTGTGGATAAAACAACAACTTTCGGACTTTGGAATTACCGTAAATAGAATTCCTGTATTATTGTGATAGTATGAACTCCAATTAATTTGTCTAAGAACCCCGTGTTACATTCTAAGGCTAAGCATATAGAAGTACGCTATCACTTTCTTCGTGATCACGTAAACAATGGTGATATCGTCATAGATCACGTACGCACAGAAACACTAGTAGTGGATATCTTTACAAAAGCCTTAAATCAAGCCACATATGAATCTCTTCGCTCCAAATTAGGCATGATATCCGTTGATATGATTGATTTGACGTGATTTGATTTTCTTTCCTTATTGACATGAATCTTTTGATTTACTTTCCAAATAAAGGGGGAGAGAAAGCATGATTAGGGGGTTAAGGGGGAGAGAGACAAAATTGATACTGATTGCACAAATCAAAGGGGAGCCGGATTTGAAATTTGAAAGTCAAATTTCAAATTTGCGCATGTTTGAAGGGGGAGCGATGACATTTAAATCATGTGCATAAGTTATTTTAAAAATCATCAAAAGAGGGAGATGTAGAGAAAAGGGGGTTTGATGATTTCAAAATAAGTGACTTAATGAATGATATATACACAAACGTGCATGATATATACATGTATGCATGATACATTACTATACTTGCCTTATTTAGCTTATATATAATGTTTGCCGGACCTAACGAGCATGAAGCGTTAAAGCTACATCATATGGCAAACATTTGTTGTGTTTATACTATTTTCAGGTGCCACCATTAATGAACTAAACTAGTTCATATAAGTGAAGTACTTAGTTTATTAAACTAATGTAGTTCATTAAAGGAAGCCACATTTGGAAAAGGCACAAAGGCAACAAGGCTAAGGAAGGAAAGTTTTCTCTCCTCCTCCCCTCTTAAATATACACACGCCATATACATATAAAAACATATATTTTCATATTTTTTGAAAAAGGCACATACACATGCCAACGTACTATTGACACGTTATATATTTTACGTATGTATGTTAACGTCACACCACTATACTTAACTCATATTTATGAGTATATTCAGGTTTTATATCATATGATATAAGACATGGTGATGACAAATTATACGACACGTTAAAAGGTTCTAAACCAAAATTGTCGTATCGGGCGAATACTGAAACTTCGCCAACGTGTCACGTACTTGCCATAAATAAATGGCCAGCCCTTATACTTTGAAAATCATCATAAATTTCGTGGCACATGATATTTTCAGCCAAAAATACTTTCCATTGGCACACACAAATCACCTCACATTAAGGCCAAAATGTGAAGATTCCAATTTTAATTTTGACACATGATAAATGGCGCCACAGACCAGCAAGTGCTGAGATTTAAAGTATATTATATATATATTATGTGTAACATAATATATATAACATGTGCAAAAGTTGGAATTTAATTAGAGAAAAATCGGGTAATCGATAAAATCGAAAATTCGGTTTTCTACGCACACAACACATGGAACGTTTTTGGTATATCATATGACACGTATCTAGACACTTTTTATATATGTTATACATCTTAAAGTGTTCTAGAAAATTAAATTAAGGGCTGATTGGAATATAACATGTGTGTATTATTAAATGTGCACTATTTTACAAAGTTAGCAAAAATAAATTTCAGCACATGCACATACACTATGCAACGTCCTACAGCTGAGATGGAGCTTATTTGGAGCCTTGTTGGCATATTGATTGGTCAAGAATCAATCATACAATGTTGGTGAATTAAAGAAAGAAGCTACAAATGGTAAGATTTCAAACTTTGTCTCACTTATAACACATGCTGAAAATTTCAGCATGTGTAAGCTTTGCTGGCCGATTTTTGCATGTTAATGTGACATATTTTATCATCTTAAATTATGTGATTGATTGGAAGAAGAAATGGAAGCATTTTAAATATTTTTCAAAGCCATAAATAGTGATATCTTCAATATCACACATGCTGAAATTTTTCAGCATGTGTAGTATGTACAACGGCCGAAAATGAGGCCAAGTGGGAGTTCAAATTTCATTCCAAATGATAAGATATTGCTATCAATTTATGATTTATTGTAAAATAAAAATCAAAGAGAAAGGGTAATATTTTGAAATTTATCTCCATGAATCACATGCTGAAATTCAGCATGGGTATATGTTCATAATGGGCCGATTTTTTGCTTGGTTGGGAAGGAATTTTGTCTTGCAACATTTATGTGACAATCTTGAGCTTATGGAAATTATTTTGTGATTGATATTGGCACATGTTTAAGTGATATATTCAGATTTTTCCAAGTCATCAATGATGACAACCATCCAACCAATCATGAGTGCCCAGTAAGCAAAGCTTAAATGATCATCCATAGAAGAATGTCAAGTAAGCAAGACCATGTCACAAGGAAGTCTTACATCCTCCCAAGGACTTAGAAAATAATTTTCAAGAGGGGGAGGACCCAAGGGGACGGCCATATGACATTAAAAGGAAGAAGAGGAGCAAAAAAAGAACATGAACAAGCATTGCAAGATCAAAGATCAAAAACGCCTAAGCCTCTTCTTCTACATTCTCTTTCTTCTTTTTTCTTGTAAGCCTATTGTATTCATATCTTTCAATATTGAATAGGCTTGATATAGACCACCACATATTCATATCTTTGTAAAGATTGATCAAGGTGGGATCAATCTTCATTCTTGCAATGTGGTGGTGTTCGTACGAATTGTATTTATCGTAAAGGTTTGTAAAGGGTGGAGTTAGTGTGTAACTCTATCAACCCTGTGGTAAGGTTGTGTTGCATGTGTGTGATTAGTGTGAATCAAGGAAGGGTTGTTCCTTGAAGACTGGAGTAGGTTGTTGATAACCGAACCAGTATAAAATCTTGGTGTTCATTTACTTTCAGCATTTACTTAAATTATCTGCCAGTTTACTCTTTTTGTTCGCATTCGTAAAAATAGTAAACGACTTTCAAAATCACGAACATTTCAGAAATATACCCACACGTTCTAGGGTTAATTTGTCACAAGTTTCAACCTTTTGGATAAGTATAAGTCGATCAAACATCAAAGTTCTGAGACTAGTGCAGTCTGATTTTCAGACTTGCAATGTGAGACTTTGATTGTAGTGACCTACTTTCCAAAAGAATTTTGCAAAACTGTTTCAACCCACTTAAATATAGTATATAAGGAGTTAGTGTTTAAAGTTTTTAGAGCATTTGGACATACACACAAATAGGAATAAATTTTTCAAAAACCGTCTACCGTTTCTGGCAGATTCGAGCAATCTGATTCCAACGGTTTTGAAGGGGTTAAAGGTTGAATTTTAATTTGAAATTTTTAGGAGGACCCTCATAGCATCTGAAGCTAAGTTCTCTCAATTTTCAGAATTTTTGGAGACCTATAACCATGGTTTTAAAAACGTTTTAGAACTGATCCTGAAAACAGAATCTGTTTTCAGAAGTTGAGTTGTATAGGTTTAAAAAAATTTTAAAAACCACACTTTCCGCACCACCTATTCAACCCCCCCTTCTAGTGGTGCCTTGCAGATCCTACACTTGCCGCCTTCAGCGGTTGTTTTTTGACTCCACTCTATATTTCCGCCTATTTCCAGTCTATGGGAACTATTCTAAGACCAAAACAAAAATTAAAATGTCCTAATCATGCAAAAAGTGCACCATTTTGATATCAAATTCAACTCTAACATCAAATCAAATACACACAGTACGCCTATACGCTTTTAGCAGTCTACAGTGCACATGCTTTTCACAGATAATTAACATGCTATGAAATTCAACAGTTAAAACAACGAAAACACATAGAATACCACTAAAGCATGCTTGGGTTGTACCAATTGGAGGGGGAAAAAGGAACCTACCTGATTGAGACAACTACTCAATTAAAATAAACCTGTTGGCTTCTCTTCCCTTTTTCCTTCTCCTTTTCTCTTCTCTCCTCTCCCTTTCTCTCTTTTCCCCTCTTCCCTCCCCCTTCTCTCCTCCCCTTCTCTTCTTTATTCTTCTTCTTTACTTCTTCTCTCTTTCTCTTCCTACCACCGCTGCCCTGTGCGTTTTCTTCCCTTTTTTCTTTTTGTTTTGTTTAGTCTTTTCCCTTTAACCACAATCCCCTATTTCTAATGAATATTGGCGAGATTCTTGGGGGAAAACGGTTTTCCCCCATTATCCTTCGTTATTTATTTTTTTTAATTATTATTCTTATCTTATCCTTTTTTTTTTTTTTTTATCCTATCCAATTCATTTAAATCATTTATTGTTATTTTTCTTTTCTCCTTTTTTTAACCGGTTACAACACCAGAGGACGATGCTTCATGATCTAACTTTCACTCTATCGAGAGACTTTGATGCTGGATATCTATGATGCTTAGAGAGTTAAAACCTTTCTCCTTATGCGCTGTAAAGTAGCAGTGTGAGGCAATTTCTTTTTCACCTTTGACTATCCTAATTGCACCACATCATATCAGGAGGAAACCTCATTGACATATGATAAGTAGAAAATGAGACTGCTCCGGTATTTTACTACCAATTAATAGCAGGTATACGAGACCAAAACGTAGTATAGTAATGAATCAAGTGATATTAGAAGGACTACTTTTAAGTGTCTAGACTACTACTTTACCCGTAATTTAAACTTAATAATTAAATTTACAAAAATAAAAATTAATAACCAATTATCTACTCTAAATGTAACAAAGCTACTAATCAAATACTAACTCATAACTTTTTCCATTTAAGATTTTCTCGACTAGCTATTATCCAGTTGGATTCTTTTTAAGGAGTATTCTAATCTTTAGCCTAAAATATTTAACTAGTTTTTCTTCTAAATTGCAAAGGATGAAATTCTCTATTTTAATTTTTATCCAATCAATTGGCATAAAACCCAATTAAGTTTTGTAAATTTCATATCCCTATCGAACTTTAACCAAACCAGGTTGCATTAAATATCTATGGAATTTCTTAGTTTTAATAAACTTTCATTATTTAAACATAGAAATCCACCTATAGAAATTGAATCTATCTCTAGCCAATTTTAATATAAGTTCGTCGTTGACATGATTTTAATTAAAATCTTCACCTCCTGGTTCATCGAATTCAATAGTCAATCTATTGACACAATAAAAACACCACCAACAATTAACGATTAGAATTCAACTAGTTAATTTAGTAAATAAAAAACAGAAAACTAGTATATTAAAATACCAAAAGAATACAATTTCATAAAAATTAGTCAAGAAAATAAAAACTCACATTCATACACGAAAGATAAACAGAAGAGAATTTCAACTGTTTGGTATTCGGTCAACTCTGCTTCTGTTAGGGGCCCCGCCGCCTCGGATGAAGTGCTGGCCTTCTCAGATTTTGAGGATACGCCATATAGTCACTTTGGCTTCTTCAATTTCGGTTGCCTACTCCTCCTTCAACCTTTGCTTCCTTCTCTTCTTTGTTTGACTGATGGGACCAATGCACAGACAAAGAAAAACGGAAAAGTAATGAAAGAGATAAAGATGTGCCCTTTTCCTCCTGCTCCTCTCCAGGCCGGGCCCGCCTCCTTTTTTTATATAGTATTTCAACAGTACAATGTGTGTCCTTCTTTTGACATTAGTCAAATCGAACTATTTTCCATGGATCATACAAAAATTAGACTTTTAAATCTACTCTTATTCAAACTATGTTCGTTCGCGGCAAACAAATTCATAGGAATCTTTAAGCTGAACTTTCGTTTTCTTTTGATAAAGTTCTTCAAATTGATCTAAAGATTCATTTTCATCTTCAATCGATTCCGTCAAATATTTACAATTTGCAAGTTAAATAAAAATATGTGCAGTTTCAATCCAAAATAACTGAAGATATATTATTTAGTTAACTGACATAAAAATAGTCTCATTTAATGAATAAATCATTTAAGCTTAAACTATATAGTTAGTTTAGATAAAAATAAATACTTTTCAATTAATTTGACGAAAACTAAAAACGTTAATCATTTTTTACGCCTATTAATTGACAAAATATTGTCTAATTAAATGGTAGAAGGTATGTAAATTTATACAAATATCACCGATATCAGTACCCTGAAGTCATCCAGAGCTGGTCTACATATCATCATTTTCTAAGCCAAATATGCTTTCACCACAAGGAAGTAAACATGATATAACTTCTGATTTGGGTATGTCCCCAGTGTGAGAGGTAGCTTCACCATGTCGCCAGGTTTTACAACAACAATAGTAAAGCCCAACAATGGAGTGCTTACATGCTTAAGGTCTTTGGGGGTAGAATATTCATTTTTTTGAACGCATCATAAAAAAGAATGTTCATAGAACTACACGTGTCAACGAGGATCTTCTTGACTCTGAAATGACAAGAGGATCGTCGTGCAGAGTGATGCATGTTTCTGTAAGAAATCGCCTCTGTGGACTTTAACCTTTTGCTAATAGGTTCTTTCACACTCATCGTTCTGGGGTGATTTAACAAGTACTGTTTGTCTCCTCCGCCGAGATGCCAAAGTGGATAAAATTGATCTATCTCGTGATCGTGTGATGAGGATCGTCAGTGTACTTTAGGTTGTGGAACTTGGGATCTACGGAACCTCTTCACCCCTTGTTAAAGCCAGTGCTGAACTGGCTGGCCGAGCTGAGTCGTGTGACCGAGCAGAGCATGAGGAAGAAGTCCAGAAAGCACGAGAATTGAAGGTGTGCAAGTTCCAGTTGGCCGAGCTGAGATTGAGATCAGGTCAGCTTTGTTGCAGAGAATAGAAAGAGTACAAGTAAGGAAGTACTCCAGGATAACAGTAACCGAGCTTGGGAGAGTAAGCTCAGGTCAGCAGAGCAAAGGAAGGTCAGGTCGGCATGGCAGCCAAACGAAGAAAGAGGAAAACTGTGGACGCTAAGAAAAAAGGGAAAGAGCTGCTTAACAATGTCGTTTTTAGCAGTTAACAGTATTTATTTATTCTTTGTAAATACTCGGATAAGCGTTGTCATTTCATCGATAACTTGAAGGATACGACAGCCAATTAGTATAAAAGATAGATTGTGTAGAAGAACAATTGTAACTTTTCTCAGAATTGATGTGAAGCAGATAAGTGATTCTCTCTCTCCTGTCAGTTATCTTTTCCTGCACTCTTTTCTCCCCTTTCCCTTTCTTCCTCTCCATCTTATCTGGTGCTGCTTTTCTGCAAATATGCAGATAACGATTTTCTTTACATGGTATCAGAGCTGTAGGTTCAGCTATATTTTGTGGATTATTGAGCTTTCCCGTTCCTGGTTTGGTGTAGTTCATCTGATTTCAATGGCATCCAGTTCTTCGTGTTCGAATGAAAAGTGCTACTTCTAGTCCTTTCTATCTCATCCTAATGAGAATCATTCTCTCGTTCTAGTTCAACCTGTCTTTAATGGAAGCAACTATCATCTGTGGTCAAGAGCCATGCGAATGGCTCTCTTGTCTAAAATAAGTTGGGTTTGTCACTGGAAGTGTTAAGGTTCCAGTTCGACAGAGACGTTAGGTTGAGTGCGTGGACTCAGTGCAACACATGGTCCTTCTTGGCTCCTAAACTCTGTTAGTCCATCGGCATCCTCAGAGTGTGTTGTGGATGGACACAGCAGTAGAAGTTTGGCAATATCTCAATGAAAGGTTTTCTGATGCTGATCTATTTAGGTGGTCAGATCTGATCGAAAATATTCATTCAACCAAATAAGGTAGTTCTTCAGTAACTGAGTATTTTACTAGGCTAAGAAATATTATGGGATGAGTTACAGATATTAAGGCACATGCATGTGTGTGAATGTGACACTAAATGTATTGTGGTATGCTATACAAAATGAAGATGTACGTTGAGGAGAATTATTTGATACGGTTCCTGAAAGGGTTGAATTAAGAATACACGCATGTTAAGTCTCAGATATTGATGACCACACTTCTACCTTCTGTTAAGAAAGCGTTTGGTATGGTTCTGAAGCATGAAAGGCAAACAAACCATAGCAGTCAACGTGCCAGTGCTGAGCAGCAAGTCATGGAATTGAGCTTTAACCCCGCTTCTGGATCTAAGAATTTTGTGGAACAGAAGAAAGGAATTCTGGGTACTTACGGCAAGCCAGAGGGATCACAGTCAGGCTAGTATAGCAGAACACAGTGCAACTTTTGTGGAATAAAAGAACATATAGAAGCAAAATGTTTCAGGAAGCATGGTTTCCCATCAAAGGGGAGAGGCAGAGGCGCACCTGCTGCAAACAATGTTGGTGTGATCTCGGATAAAACTGTATAGGATTCAAGGAACCAAGATAGTGAGGCATTAGTTGGAACAACAAAGGAGCAATATGGTAAGCTTGTGAAGCTGTTGTAGAGTGTCCAAGTCCGAGATCAACATACTTCGGCTAGTCAGCCTCAGGCGAGCCAGGAG